>JAIGNY010002559.1:497500-640000 GCA_020152595.1 Chiridota heheva | reverse complement strand
CGTTGGAGTTCAATAGGATCATCCTGGGACATTGTTTCAAGCAACATTAAAGTGGGGGGTAGAATGGGGAAAGGGACATCAATTGTATTAGTTAGTTGACAGGTCACAAAGAGTTGTTGATGGTAAAGTATCTCCATAAAAGAAGGTTACAAGTGGTGTTCTTTAGGGTTCTGTATTGGGTCCGCTACTTTTCTTATTCTTCATTAATGATATTGATGTTTCCCTTGGCTCCAGGATTTGTAAATTTGCTGATGACACTAAGCTGTACAGGATTGTTGATGATGCTAGGGATTCTTCACCTTTGCAAACTGATTTGGATAAGTTGGTTTCTTGGTCCCAAACATAGCAGATGTCATTGAATGTTGATAAATGCAAAGTCATTTATTTTGGTTAGAGCAATTTGGCTTTTGATTACTACTTGAATGGTTCAAATCTTGGTTGTGTTGATGAAGAGGGATCTAGGTGTTGTCATTACTAGCAATCTGAATCCTTCTAAACCGTGTGCTTTAGCAGCTGCAGCGGCAAATGGGATGCTTGGTTTGATTAAAAGAAATTTTTGTTATCTTGGTTGAAAGGTTGTTTTTAATTCGTATAAGCAGTTAGTCGGGCCTCACCTTGAGTATGCTATTCAGGCTTGGAGTCCTTTTTATGAGAAGGATAAGTTCATTTTGGAGCAGGTTCAGCGAAGAACCACTAGACTTATTCGCGATATAAGGAATCTCTCTAATGAATCTAGGTTGCGAATTCGTGGTTTAACCACGCTTGAGTTGAGAAGAGTACATGGCGATATGATTCAGGCTTTTAATTTCCTATCTGGTAGTGATGCTTTGACTTCCTGTTAATTCTTGCATGTTTCAGCGAATCCTTATGTGACACGTGGTAACAGTTTGAAGTTGACCAACAAGTTCTTACGGATAGATATTCGGCATTTTAGCTTTTCACAAAGAGTTGTTAATGAGTGGAATGGTTTGCCTGACTCGGGTAGTTAGCTCTAATTCTGTTCACAATTTCAAATTCAACATTGATAAGTTCTTTACTAACCCTGGGCATCTTTGATTTTTTTTTTTGTGGTGATGGTGGTGTTAGTTTGGGCTTTTTATGGGCCCTTCTTAGCCTGTAATCTTGCTATGTTATGTTATGTAATCATGAATGTAATAGGTAAAGTGAGGGATGGTACAAATTTTGCATTACCCCATATCTGCAGTTGTTGTGACTCCTATCTTGAGAATCCTGTGTCCCTGAAACCTTGAAAATTTAATTACTACTCTTATTGAAAGATACAAACGCAATTAAGCATGAAGGTTTATAAATAGATATCTCAAACACTTCAGATGAGTCTAAATTATTATAGTGCTTTTAATGTTGATAGTGGTCTTCTGTGCAGTTCACAACAGGGAAATATACATGGACTGTGTTTTCCTTAATGGAATGAGGAACTTCCTATGTTTTAAGTGTTTACCTTGCACAAAAGGATGCAGGATCATCTAATGTCGACTGTCTTAAGCTGGTTGGGGAATTCCCTCATAAAGTTAATAGGAACTCTTCTCAAGCACAACTAATTTTAATAATAATAATACTGTGTTCTTATACCGTTTTAACCATGCAAGTTGCATGCTCAAAGCACTTAGAATAGTACGAGATGGCTGCCAACGAAGGCACACAAACCGGACGATTACCCTGCTCCGATACCTTGTTCTAATCACCAAGCGAGAGGGCAGCAAGTGCCATTTTTCATAAAGTGTTTGGTATGACTCGACCAGGGATTGAACCAGGTCAGGCCTAGACAACAACAAAAAATGTTAGGGCTTTTGGGTTGGTACTTGGTGGATTGATGGAAGGTGATGCAGGGCTACATCCCATTACATAAGATATCGTGTTTACAAGCAAAACGTCACACCCGCACACACCCATACCCACACCAACACCACTGCATAGGTTCCTGATGCTGATAGCATCGGAAACAAAAATAAAAACAAAGAAATAGATACTGTAAGTGGACTTCCCTAAAGCTTAGTTTGTTATTAAAATGTCTCTCACTGGAAGTTGCGGGATAAGTAACTGCTTACTTCCTTCAAGTAGCACACTTCCCCTGCAGCTTCGAATAGTCGAGCATGATTTCATTCAGACAGCTCTAGTTAGGTATTCTTATGAGAGGCATCTTAAAGCATTACCCCAAATATATACCCTTTCTGTATAATTTTTTTTTTCTTTCTAAATGGTTCATTGTACCCGATGGGAGTCCTCCCAAAGACTTTTAACCCTTACTCTACCACGCGGCGATATTATCGCCGTTTTGGGTGCCGGGTCTTTGGCCCCGCCTCCCGAGCGCATTTTCAAAAAAGTGCTGGTAGAGTAAGGGTTAATCAACCCGCGACATATGCGCCAACCGGAAAATATAGGCAGCATGATCCCGGTGGGCCCAGCAGGTCACGAAAGCGGAAGGGGCCCGACTCTTCTGCCTGGAAGACAGAGGACCCTTCAATAATCACGCCTTGATTAACCCTTACTCTACCACGCGGCGATATTATCGCCGTTTTGGGTGCTGGGTCTTTGGCCCCGCCTCTCGAGCGCATTTTCAAAAAAGTGCTGGTAGAGTAAGGGTTAATCACCCGCGACATATGCGCCAACCGGAAAATATAGGCAGCATGATCCCGGTGGGCGCCCAGCGGGTCACGAAAGCGAAGGGGCCCGACTCTTCTGCCTGGAAGACAGAGGACCCTTCAATAATCACGCCTTGATTAACCCTTACTCTACCACGCGGCGATATTATCGCCGTTTTGGGTGCCGGGTCTTTGGCCCCGCCTCCCGAGCGCATTTTCAAAAAAGTGCTGGTAGAGTAAGGGTTAATCACCCGCGACATATGCGCCAACCGGAAAATATAGGCAGCATGATCCCGGTGGGCGGCCCAGCGGGTCACGAAAGTGGAAGGGGCCCGACTCTTCTGCCTGGAAGACAGAGGACCCTTCAATAATCACGTCTTGATTAACCCTTACTCTACTACGCGGCGATATTATCGCCGTTTTGGGTGCCCGGTCTTTGGCCCCGCCTCCCGAGCGCATTTTAAAAAAAGTGCTGGTAAAGTAAGGGTTAAAATGGGTCCTTGCTTCCTTTAATCAGAACAGGGTAATAGTGCAGGCATGTTTGTCTTTGTTAGCTCTGCCTTGGAAATTGGGGATTGAAACATGCTTTGAACGTGCATGAAAAAACAAGAACAGTTATTATCCCTAAGAAGAACTTATTATCCTTAATAAAAACTGTTATTATCCCTAACAAGAACTGTTATTATCCCTAACAAGAACTTATCATCCCTAACAAGAACTGTTATTATCCCTAACAAGAACTGTTATTATCCCTAACAAGAACTGTTATTATCCCTAACAAGAACTGTTATTATCCCTAACAAGAACTGTTATTATCCCTAACAAGAACTGTTATTATCCCTAACAAGAACTGTTATTATCCTGAAGAAGAACTGTTATTATCCCTAACAAGAACTGTTATTATCCCTAACAAGAACTGTTATTATCCCTCACAAAAAGTTTTATTATCCCTAACAAGAACTGTTATTATCCCTTACAAGAACTGTTATTATACTTAATTAGAACTTTTATCATCCCTAACAAGAACTGATATTATTCCTAACATGAAGTGTTATTATCCCTAACAAGTACTGTTATTATCCCTAACAAGAACTTATTATTCCTAACAAGAACTGTTATTATCCCTAACAAGAACTGTTATTATCCCTGACAAGAACTGTTATTATCCCTAACAAGAACTTATTATCCCTAACAAGAACTGTTATAATCCCTAACAAGAACAGTGTTATTACTGTTATTACTCCTAACAAGAAAACACTGTTATATACTGTATTGGGTGTTTGATACTTTTGGCATGTTTTGTTTTGCATGAAAGAATAATAACCGCAGAATCACAAATATTTTGTTGACCGTGTATTTTGCACTTTGTTTTAAGGGTTCCCAACAACAGTCGGACTTGCCAAGAAATTCAGAAACGGGTGATGACACTACAAATGTTGAAGAGATACATGAAAACGAGACTATGGTACGTCTGTTATTTTTAGATCCTACTAGTATCATTAATGCACTGTGTATCTGGTAATATCAAGTATCATGATATTGCATGCATCACTATCACAACTGAGTGAGAGATGAATGTTTGGAATGTGTTAAACCTCATAGGCAATAAATCAGCCAACCTTATTAGAAGCAATCCAATCGATCTCATGAACCAAGCAACCAACCAACCAAGCAGGAGCAACAAATGAGCAAATGTTTGAGTATAACAAACAACCAACCTAGTGGGCCAAAATCCACAACAAACTGACCAACCTGATGAACATCAAACCAATCAGCCTCATGAGCAACAAATCAACCATCCTAATGAGCAACAAATAAGCAAACTTTTGTGCAACAAACAATCACCCTCATGGGCCACAATGCAACCACCACCACCGTCATGAGCAACAAGTCCAACCAACCTAATAAGCAAACTTTTGTGCAACAAACAATCAGCCTCATGGGCCACAATGCAACCACCACCACCGTCATGAGCAACAAGTCCAACCAACCTAATAAGCAAACTTTTGTGCAACAAACAATCAGCCTCATGGGCCACAATGCAACCACCACCACCGTCATGAGCAACAAGTCCAACCAACCTAATAAGCAAACTTTTGTGCAACAAACAATCAGCCTCATGGGCCACAATGCAACCACCACCACCGTCATGAGCAACAAGTCCAACCAACCTAATAAGCAAACTTTTGTGCAACAAACAATCAGCCTCATGGGCCACAATGCAACCACCACCACCGTCATGAGCAACAAGTCCAACCAACCTAATAAGCAAACTTTGTGCAACAAACAATCACCCTCATGGGCCACAATGCAACCACCACCACCGTCATGAGCAACAAGTCCAACCAACCTAATAAGCAAACTTTTGTGCAACAAACAATCACCCTCATGGGCCACAATGCAACCACCACCACCGTCATGAGCAACAAGTCCAACCAACCTAATAAGCAAACTTTTGTGCAACAAACAATCAGCCTCATGGGCCACAATGCAACCACCACCACCGTCATGAGCAACAAGTCCAACCAACCTAATAAGCAAACTTTTGTGCAACAAACAATCACCCTCATGGACCACAATGCAACCACCACCACCGTCATGAGCAACAAGTCCAACCAACCTAATAAGCAAACTTTTGTGCAACAAACAATCACCCTCATGGGCCACAATGCAACCACCACCACCGTCATGAGCAACAAGTCCAACCAACCTAATAAGCAAACTTTTGTGCAACAAACAATCACCCTCATGGGCCACAATGCAACCACCACCACCGTCATGAGCAACAAGTCCAACCAACCTAATAAGCAAACTTTTGTGCAACAAACAATCACCCTCATGGACCACAATGCAACCACCACCACCGTCATGAGCAACAAGTCCAACCAACCTAATAAGCAAACTTTTGTGCAACAAACAATCAGCCTCATGGGCCACAATGCAACCACCACCACCGTCATGAGCAACAAGTCCAACCAACCTAATAAGCAAACTTTTGTGCAACAAACAATCACCCTCATGGACCACAATGCAACCACCACCACCGTCATGAGCAACAAGTCCAACCAACCTAATAAGCAAACTTTTGAGCAATAAACAATCAGCCTCATGGGCCACAATGCAACCACCACCACCGTCATGAGCAACAAGTCCAACCAACCTAATAAGCAAACTTTTGAGCAATAAACAATCAGCCTCATGGGCCACAATGCAACCACCACCACCGTCATGAGCAACAAGTCCAACCAACCTAATAAGCAAACTTTTGAGCAACAAACAATCACCCTCATGGGCCACAATGCAACCACCACCACCGTCATGAGCAACAAGTCCAACCAACCTAATAAGCAAACTTTTGTGCAACAAACAATCAGCCTCATGGGCCACAATGCAACCACCACCACCGTCATGAGCAACAAGTCCAACCAACCTAATAAGCAAACTTTTGTGCAACAAACAATCACCCTCATGGGCCACAATGCAACCACCACCACCGTCATGAGCAACAAGTCCAACCAACCTAATAAGCAAACTTTTGTGCAACAAACAATCACCCTCATGGGCCACAATGCAACCACCACCACCGTCATGAGCAACAAGTCCAACCAACCTAATAAGCAAACTTTTGAGCAATAAACAATCAGCCTCATGAGTAACAAATTAACAAACTTTTGAGCCACAAACCAACCAATCTCATGAGCAGTTCATCTATTGATGATGTTTAGAATGTCTGCTCAAGCTTAATGTGGCTTGGGGAAACAGTAAATTTGCAAGACATTTCTCAGCAGTCTGCTTTTGTCCTTTAAAATATTGTGGCAGGTGGCAGATAATAAAAAAAATGATAGGTTTACTTTTTATTGATGAAATCACAAAAATGCGTATTTTCGTGACTAAGAAGGCCGGAAGGTTTTAATACCAATTAAATGACCAACAAGTGACAAATTGGATGGGGTTTTTTTTTGCTGATTTTCCGAATTTCAATATATTTTACGGTAGTTGAACTAATGTTACTTGATGGTATTATGGCTTTTCTTTGGAGATGTACATTTACAAGAAGCTACAGTATATTAGAGATAGTTTTCTTGAAAATCAAAAGTTTTGCCACCTTCTTCCTGCCATCTGAACACATCTCTAATATCAAACCCTGTAGATTTGATTTCAGTCCTTTTCACATCATTATTAATAGTTAAAGGAATAGTTTAGGGTGAAGCAAGTCCATTTTTTATGAAAGAGGACTTTAAAAGAAACAAAATGGTGCAGGAAGCATTCAAAAATCTTATTCTGTTAAGGAGATATTCAAGTTTAAGGTTTGTTATCATTTGTATAGAAATGACTAAAATCAGACTAGCTGTGATGTCACAGCCTCTGATTTGTTAAAGTTTTTATGTATTCTCTTATATTTTGACTTGTGGTTTAAAAACCATTGGATTTGTCAGGAAAGTAGTAAAACAGAATCTAGTAAGGGTAATTATAATATACCACCTGAAGAAATTTCAATGAAAAATAATCGAATAATAAAAAAAAAGTTAAATTAATTTTCTTTAAGATACATTAACAATTCTTAAGAATGTGATGATGAGGGTGCCAACCTTCCATAGTAGACTCACTACACCAGTCATTTATACACAGATAAGATAGAGCTTTAAACTTGAATAGCTCATTACTAGAATGAGATTTTTGAATGCTGTCTTCACCATGTGGTTTCTCTTTCATATAAGATAAACTTGCTTCATCACTGAACTAATCCTTTAACCAACTTTCTGTCACAGTGCAAGTATCAATCTTATTATCTATAATGTAATCCATAATCGATAAAATTTGAATACACATTTGCTCCCCAGGAGTCTACTACTGCTGCTGATGCTGCGCCTGCTAGGAGACGAGCATCACTTACAGACTTGAAGAGTGAAGAAGGAATTGAGGACCTGAGCAACCGCCAACTCAAGGAGATTCTCTCTGCTAATTTTGTAGACTTTAAAGGTTGTGTAGAGAGATATGAACTGACGGAGAGAGTCAAACGATTGTTCAAAGACAGACACGGCATGAAAGCTAGGGTAAAAACTCTTTCTCTTTGTATAGCATTTAAAAATATGTTGGGAGGACAACATTCAAAGATTTTGATGTAGTGATACATATTTCAATGACTTGGAGTATGATTAAGATTTTGCTTGCAGCATGACTTATCCACTGTAGTGGTTGTTGCACTTCTGAGCTACTTAAATGAGAGTCTTGGTTTGGTTTCACCTTGGTTTTTGTTTTTCCCCCATCATTTTCTCAATCTCAAAGTGTGCATGCCCATACCCCTTACCACTATATATCACCCTGACCAAACCTTATTTCCTGTTCCAGAATGGTTGCGAAATAGGATAACTATATATTTGACACGTGGAAGGTCTGCATCATAAAAATGCAGAAGTCGCCTGTCCTTTGATAATTAGCTATAAACAAGCCACTCTAATTCTAAACCTGTTTGGTAAATGTAGTGTCATACAGTACTCTGACACTTATGTGCATACTGTAATAGTCAAGATGTTGCAAAATGTCCTTGAGATAAAATGCCATGCTAATGCTCAAATTTCTTCACTAGAGATAGAAACATAATCATTTGGAGTTAATTGGTTTGTGTGATTTTCTCTAAGTAATAAAGATAAATAGCTAATTAACTACCTAAATACCTGTGATAAGGTGGTAGTGTATTTAAACAAATTTTTAAGGCATGTTTTTGTCCAGTTTACCAGAAATTAATTTACATGTAGTTTCTCACGTTTTTCTTTTCTACAGAAGAGCAGAAAGAATCGGCTAATAAAGGTAATGGTGAGTATAACAGAAAACAGAAAAAGATTCTTAATAGTATCAAGAATGAATGAAAATTTTGTTGTTGTTGTTGCTGCTGCTTTGAATTTTTAAAGATAAATATGATTTTATTTGGTGTGTCAGTACTTTGGATGAGAATGATATTGATATTTGCTGTTTTTTTCTGCGATTTGAGATGTTTGTGTGGGAAATGTATATATATATATATGTATATATGTATAATGTATACAGTTAACAGTCTGAACTAGCTAAAATGGCCGTCTGACTAGTGGAATTATAAGTCCTGAATGCCTGTTGGGTTAGTCCAAAACTCAGATAAAATGATCTAGGCTTACAGTATGACAAAAATAGACAAGACAGCATACGTACAAGTTATAGCTGACTTTAAACACTGATATTTATGCTATAACATTTGCAATATTTAGATATTATCTAAATCCTTTTTGGTCCGTGTACCATGTCTTCAGTATGCAAGTTTACTGATCATGCATACACATTTCTGCATGTATATTCACGCACTGTTTGTGTTAGACCATATTAGGACTGTACACTCACGAAGTTTACAAAAAGTTTGTGAAGGGTTGCCAGAGACTAGGGCTTGGAGCATGCGCATTCACAGATTGTGTGTTCTGGAATGTGCCATTATCAATGGATTTCCCATGATCTAAATATAATCAAATCACACAACTTCTTTGTACGCTTGTGAAGGGCTTCATACTTTACTTGTTCCAGGGAAAGTTAACACCCTGAAACTTCCTTTTTGGCATAAACACAACAGAACATTCAAGATTGACAGTTATACTGTAACAAATCAGGATTATCAACTTTGGCGTCATATGGTAATGAACCCAAGCTCTGTGCACAATTATTTGAATAGCGTGGTCTTGTCGTCAAGCATCTCGCTAACGGGAATCTATTTGCTGATATTGCAATGTATGTACGTATGCTGTGTGAAAAGACAGTAAGTCTGTGTAATATTCTAGGTTCGGGAAGTAAATAGTGACCCACATATTCCATGTTTTAATAAATAAATTATATAACCCTGGAGTCATGGCTACTTCAAAATTATATTGTAAATATTAAAACCATAAGAGCGGAATTTTCCCCTTGATTTTCAGATAGGAAAAGTTGGTTGCATGCAGTACTGGTTACATGTATTAGGACTATTTTGGGGAAGCTTCTCATAACGGACATTATTGAAAAACAAACATTTTCCATACTTTATTGTTCAAGCTCTTTTACGTCTAAATGAATTGATATAAACAAATCGTTATTATGAAACATTCTTTAATTGCATGGTAATTTTTTCAAGTATAATTAAGGTACAAAATACATCTGAATGAGTTGCATTTACAATTAATTTGACCTATGGTGTATCATTTATTTTGTGTGCAATTTTATAAGACTTGGTGTGATGATGGCTGTTGACGTTGCTGAACTGGATGGCATGACAATGTAACGAAAACGTGTTTACAATAAAATCGCATGATTAACTAATACTGTAAAAAAGTCGGGCTAGTACAAAATTAAATCTGGCTAGTTGAAAATACAGCAGCCATGCCCGACGGACTAGTCAAATCAAAATGCTAATTTCGACTACTGGAGTAGAAATATTCTCATAACAGATTAGAGTTAGGTTTATAACCTCCCTGTATGTTGGGCAATATATCACTTTCCTTTGTGTGTTGCTTGGTATTTGAAGATATTGGTGTTTTTAGATGTTGTATCAGATTTGTTGATATTGTTAATTATGATATTATTTGGTGTCAGTAATTTGGAAGAGATTGAAATGATATTTGCTTGTAGCTTTGCGTTTTGCAATGTTTGTGTTGCTTGGTATTTGAAGATATTGGTGTTTTCAGATATGTGTTTTTGAAGAAAAAATGAAATGTTTTACTTTCTCAGTGCCAATTTTGTTATTTTAAATACATCATTTACAGTGATGTCCTAATTGTATTTGTAAAATATCTTTTGAAATGGATCATAATTTTGTAGATATTACATCAGCTATTGTATGATAAACTTCAAAATAGATCATAAATTTTCTGGAAATATTATCACTAGTTAAAGCTGAGTAAGAATACCATATGGCAACATATGAGTTTTTAATTTATAATTTTATATGTGTAATTATTGACAAGGATTCAAACATATAATGCCTGCTTTTAATCAAAGAGTTCTCACAGATTTATTTTGTAATTTTAGTTTTTCTCATAGGGTTGCTAAAAGGTGCAGTGGCTTAGTGGTTAAGGAGTCCTGCTTGTATGCTAAAGGTACGGGTTTTGATTCCTGCGAGCGCTGCATTGCATTGTCGAGCAAGACAGTTTACTTGCTCCAGTTCCCTCAGCTGTTAAATGAGTACCAACATTGCTGGGGAGTTAATCTGTGATGGACTGGCGTCTTGTCCAGGGAGTTAGGTACTCTCCTCTGCTTGTACAATGGAAACCGGGATAAGCACCGACCCTATGTACCTAATTGCTCAGATGGATTTAGCTTTTAGCATATGGTTGTTAATGAGTAAATTGGTTTGCCCAAGTGCTTGTTAACTCTGATTCTGTTCACAATTTGAAAATCAACAACTTCTTTAGTATAGGTGTCCTATTCTGCTTTTGTGGTGGTGGTGTTATTTTGGGCTTTAATTGGATGACTAATCCTTCTTAGCCAGTCTTCTTGTTATGGTATATGTTGATATTATCATATTTAAATGAATTGAAATAACCCAAATATAATAGAGATGTCAGTGAATCATTCATATATTTTGGGACAATAAGCAGGAGCATATAGGAAATAACATGGAAATATGAAAGTAGAAATTTAGGATGTTATTTGATGTTATTAATTATAATGTTCTTAAAGGATTACATGTAGTTTAGGGGGAAAGAAAGTCCATCTGATATGAAAGACGACTTCATAAGAAACAAAATGGTGAAGAAAGTATTAAAAAGTCTTATTTAGTTAAGGAAATATTTAAGTAGGTATAAAGAATGAAAAAGTGGGTGAATTAATTTTAAATAGTCCTGAAATGCACATGTTAATATTTAGATAATGGTGTGATTCTGTCTTCCTACATAAATGCTTGTCTTACCATCCTTTCTCTCTCTCTCTCTCTTTTCAGATATTCCCAAGTCCCCTCTCCTTGAAGAAAATCAATGTAGGATTTGCATGGATTCTGCCATCGATTGCGTATTCCTGGAGTGCGGCCATATGGTGACCTGCACAGTTTGTGGAAAACAGATGAACGAGTGTCCAATATGTAGGCAATATGTGGTCCGTGTTGTGCATATATTCAGGGCGTGATCGGCTATGAAATACTAGAACGTTACGTGTCATGGAGTGATTTGGGTATCTTCTTTTGTAATGTAAAGAAGTCTTTCATGTTTAAATCAAATTAGAAAGGAAGGAAGAAGGGAAACTTTGATTTTATTCCTGACTGTAGTTTAGCAGCATACCATGCAAAGTGTGAATGGCAATACCCAAGTGGTCAGTTGTTCAGATGTACAGAAAATTCTGGGAAGTCATGTAGATGCCTAGAAGATACCTTACTTCAAATGCCTTAAGGAAATTCTTGTATGTTACAAAAATATAATAAACACCCAACTCATTGCTTGTAGTCTCATTTTAAAGCTTCTTTGATTTTGCATTTACTGCCACAATATGTAGAAATTGACTAGCTTATTCTCAATAAACAACAAGCCATATTTGATGCAATAAGTGCCCAGAAGGCTTACAAAAATATAATTGCGCCACTTTTAAGGCAGGTTTCTTCCTAAAAAATGCCCATGTCTCTCAGACGCATACAGTGTGCTGTTCAAATTGCATTGTGTGAACTGGCTCTATGCCAGCCCCACAATAACCACCACAAAAACATTGTGAGCATCAGACGCAAATAAGCAAATAATGTAACAAAACTTATCTTAAACCTTCAAATTAAATTAATGTTATCAGTCAAAAAATGTTGGGTGGGCGCTTGATATGTAAAATGCAGTACGAGTATAAAATGTTAAAGTTAAAAGCCAGAAGCTAAAACTTTCTTGCTTGAAGAACAACATATTTTCTTCAAAAGCACTGAAATGTGCCTTATATACTAGTTTTCGGAAAGAACTTGAACTTAAAAAAAAAAAGACGCAGGAATTTAAAGGCTTATAAAAGCTGGTGGCTTATAAACTCTCGGATGGCATTTGTCTATGTTAAAACTGACACAGTTCAAGGATAAATTATACCCAGACTTTTTCCCAGGTGCAATAATATATATATATATATATATATATATATATATATATATATATATATATATATATATATATATATATGTATGTATGTATGTATGTATATATATATATAATCTATATTTATTTATATATATATATATCTATATATATATATATAAAAATATATATATATATACATATATGTACATATACACATATATATATATATATATATATATATATATATATATATATAAATATATATATAAATATTTATATATAAATATTTGTATATTATATATATATATATATATATATATGTATATATATATATATATATATATATATATATATATATATATATATATATATATATATATATATATATATATATATATATATATATATATATATATATATATAGATATATATAGATATATATATAGATATATATATATATATAGATATATATATATATAGATATATATATAGATATAGATATAGATATATATTATTCTGAGGGCAACATGATTTGCTGAACAAAAGAGTTAAATGCCTTTTTAATAGCAGGTTTACAAAATGATGAAAGGGTGGGATGATGTGAGCTGTTTGTGGTGTAAGTGGAGAGCATGTTCTCAGTAGCAAAGAACAAGCAAAAGAATCTTACACCTCATTGCCATTGACACTGCCATCTACCAGTCCTGAGGAATCTTCATTTTGAACTTGAGATGTGAGGTGGTTGACATTCTCACTTGCAGTATATTATTCTTGTCACTTTCTCAGGGTTATTTAAGGAATCTGATCTTAGCAGAAATCATATTAGAGCTATTAACTTTGATCTTTGTGTTTTAAATAGCAACACTTTATGAAATGGGAATATTGCTAAACAGTAACAAGGGCTTTAAAGTGGAAAGTTGTTGCCCCCTGCCAAAGATTGTAGGGTGTGTTGCCTTAATGGTACATGGACAAAGTCGAGGCAACATTTGCTAAATTGATTTAAAATCCACTAAAAATTATGAAGGCAAAAAATTACATCAAAATTAGCTAAACATTAGTCATTTTACAGCCTTGTGTGCAATTATGCAAATGTTTGTGTTACTCTTGTGATGTATAAATAGGACATAGTCTCTATTTTATTATGTAATTCAATTGTTTTTGAACACTTTGCCATTTCTCTTTGAAAAAGCAAAGATAATTATGATATAGAGGTTTTGATCTTTACCAATACCTCTACCCAACCTCATGCTGAAGAAGGCATTTTGAAGGTCTGAAATTAGGGAAAGAAATATAAAGAAAAACAAAAGCCTTTTTAGGTGTTTTCCTATTTATACATCACAGGTTTTCAATAACTTAAGAACAATTTCAACTTGTATTACTCACTTTGAGAACTATACATGCTATTTTTAAAATTGTTAAACTTAGAATGTAATGCTCTTTCTGGTCGGTGGAATAACAAAACTTTTGTACCTTTTTATATACCTTTAAACACTATGGATATATAATGCATTTGTCAATATCTTTGTATTCAAAATCTTTTCGTCACATTATGTTTAGTGGAGAGAGATATTTTTTGTCTTACTGTTGATGTAATGGCAATGTTTCTTTTGATTTACTTTGAAAAGGTAATTTTAATTTCATAAGCTTTAAAATAGATTTGCGATTGCTTTGACATTCTTTGGTTAATTCTTCTATAGTTAGTATTGTATCATGCACAGCACCAAAGGCACAAGCTGACCGACTTACTAAATATGCAGATATAATGAAAGTCACATTATGATATTTGGCTTCCTAAAGCATGGTTTGACAAATTACCTGTCCGGCTGCCCAGGACACCGAAAACTGTTAGGACAACCATTAGTTTTGCAAGCTCTGCCCTGTGGACAACTGTTTTTTTTTCAAAAGAAAGTGTATTGCACAGGGCAACCTTATTTTCTGAAAACTTGTTTCAATTCATATTGTGCACAAGCCTGGGCACTCCCTTTCTCCCTCTGAACAGTTTTCAGAGGTCCAGGTGGTGTCCTGCCATTGCGACCACCATTTTACATCCTCATTCACTAAATGTGATCAAAATAATTACTGATTACTCCCATAGCCAATTGAGGGGAAGGAAGTGGAGATGACATACTTATATGTTCAATAACAGGCTTTAATACTCATCTTCATAGGTGAGGGAAATTTTGAACATTTGGAACCTCAAGCTTCGGTGTTGTGTGCTCTTCTATTGTGGTTTGATACCAGTTCCCTAAAAATGAATACGTGGCATCAGTTTTGTCACACTGGTAGGCGTTCAAGACAGATCACTATAATATAAATGCATTTTGGACCCCTGGGGTCCAAACTCCCACTGATCCACTGTGGCCATTCTCTAGCTGGAGTCACTCATAAAACACACCAGAGAATGACCCTGTATTATCTTCAATAGTGGATGTTCTAATGTACTTTATGAAAAAACAAATAATTTCATTTCATTTTTTTGTGAGCCTCTTGTTTCAGTCCTTGGAATGTTTCACCTTTTGCTGCAGTCAGATGGGAAGCATCTTTAGGTTTGTAGTAATCTTGAGTAGGTTTACATATCTTCTTTGTAGTAATCTTGAGTAGGTTTACATATCTTCTTTGTGATGCACATATTTGTTAAATAGGAAACTAGCTATTATTCTGTTTTGATGTTTGCATTTAGTTTTGCATTAGGACTTTTGTGAGGTGACACAGATTTTGTGTAATATGTTCATATATTGTTGATTTTGATTGTCAATTGATTTTGTATGTTAGTGCAGAGTACTTCTTCCTGATTACAAAAGAAAGTCTTATCCTATTTCATTTCAAATAATACAAATGTATCTTTTAAATGTATGCATGCAATGGGTTTACACTGCACCTTGTCATAAAGTCCATAGCAGAAGGAAACATTGGGAAAATAAGAAAAAACATAATACAAATAAAAAGAACTGCATATGAAAATGGCAAAACTTACAATAGAATACTGCTAATGTATTATCTGTTGGTTCTTTTCTGTTACCACCCTACTTTGGTTAGTGTTAGTGTGTTTTAGGGGTGGAGGTGAAGTTATTAGGTGCTAGATATTTCCAAAGAATATAAAATACTGCTCAACAAGAGGTTTTATCATGAAATTTCTACACAGTGGAATCACAAGTAACTGTGCCACTTGATGCTGCCTAATGGCGGTGAACAATTGATAGATATTAGATTTTGCAGGTTTTTTCAAGTTCTGAGAAGAACTCACTGTCAATGGAAAACACCACTCATACGGTAATCTCAGTATGAAGTAAAACAGCTTATAGTCATAGGCTGCATATTATACATATATGTGTGCAAGAAGCTGCTTAGTACACATCATCACGACATCTCTTTTTTCTCTTTATTGGCTGTGATTTTTGTGTTGTTACCTTTCCAGGTTTTACTTTATTATAGAAATATGTATTGCTTGCTGTCTTACCTAAATTGACCTTTCTAGGAAGCTTTAAACATACAACATAGAATCATGTAGTTTAAGATTTGATAGCGACACGCCCATATTTTGTCCTTAAGTATTTTATAAGACTTATGTTCTTTTCACCCTTTCATAACCTTCTTAGGGGAAGGTGGGAGACACCCATAGTTTGTCCTTGTGAGTTTTAGGACCTATGTTCTCTTACAGATGCTGGGGAAGGCTGGCCCAGGAGGAAGTTTATATTTTCTGCTTAAACACAATATACATTTATTGGCACTTTGGAAGGCAGCCGAACACTTTCAGTAATCATAAATACAAAGTGAGACAAATTACATTTTTGAAAAAGCTAAGAAACCAGAGATGAATCGTTTTCATTTTTGATATGAATGATACCAATATGGGAGGCTACCCAAGAGTGTATTTTGTGGTGCGCTCCGTGCATTTTTGACTATTGACAAGCGATTGGGTAATTTCTTACACTATGCTATGCTGACATCGTTAAACATGATATGCTCTGCTTTCAAAATTCACAATGCGTACTTTGCTTTTAATTGCGCTGTCATTTATTAACTTAAGACAGTTCCTTTCGTTTTTTGCTGTGCAAAGTTTGTGGTTGAAAGAGCTTTCATCATTATATACCTACACCTTATGTGCTACAAATTTATTACTGGTAATATATATATTGGGCAGCATGGGTTTTTTAGTGTGCATTTTCTCTTAAGTGTATAGGTAAGGTTATCTTTGTTTATATGCAGTTCATATTTTCCTAATCTTTCCAGCTGTATAGAGGAATTAACCTTTCCAGGTTTCCAAAAAGGCCACGCCCTCCATAGTAACGCGGTAACTATGTGGGGCAAACAAACCTCAATTCCGCAATCCTGCATTACCAATGCATTGACATTTAGATGTTCGCAAGTCCTGCTGCAAGCTTTGATTTATTTTGGCACTTCTCCAGATTTTTAGAGTTTTTAGCAAATAGGATAACTAAAATTCAGTTTGCTAACTGTTGTGGGTAACAGCAATCAGATTTACAAAGCCTGCAGCGGGCCGTAAGCACAATTTTTGTTCACCATTTTGCCGTCACTCAATCTGTGTGTGCAGAAATTTGTTTTGTACGGTAAGTTGCTTTGACTACATGAGCCTGCGCCGTTAGCTAGCTGTACTGTACCAGTACCACGTAGGATGTTTGCCCCCACTTACTTACGCAGATTTTGTTGCTAGGCAAATTCGTGCGGTGATTGTTAAAACAAGCTGTCAATCATTAAACCCAGAAAGGTAAATTGTAGCTGAAGTTGCTTCTATGTTAATGGCATTAAACAAGTTAAAACTAAATGATCCAAGCTGACAATTGCCTATCTAGTTTAAGCATTCATATATACAGTGGTTTTGATACTCTTTGTCTAGTATTTTTTGTCTATTTTGCCGAGTCAAAAATATATTGATTTGCAGGACAGAAGTGCACATGTAAAAAAAACAGATTTATCCTGTTGTTGTTCATCCATCATTGTCGATGATGACCACATCAATCAACATGTTGTGGTTGCTTTTGTCATTGTGAGTGCGGAGCTGGCTAGTTAAACCAATCCTTGCTCTAAAGAGTCTTGGACAAAGGACAGGGTTGAATAGAATGTCTGCGTGTTCTTGATTTTATTGACATCACTCTCAAATGTCTGTATATTTCTTTAAGCTGCTATGTCGATGGTTTATCCCTGAGAGGCGGAGGACTTTACGTTCTCAGGTTGTATGTATGCAAACCAATAGCCAGGACTTTTCACAAGGGAGGGAGACGGAGGAGGGGGGTGGGGGGGACAAGCTCATCATGAGGGGCACTTTGGCAGATTATCAATATACCCGTGTGTTATATTTTTTGTTTTGTTTGATTTTACACAAGGGGAACATCTACAGAGCAGTGTTTTTAAGTCAGATTCTTATTTATTAGATAATTATATTAATTGTATGTTTTTTTTAATACTTACTAGCTTTGCAAGATTATTTAAGCATAGTATCTTTTGTGTGTATTGTTGCATATGGATTTATTTCAGATAAATAATACACCTGTAAATATTAGTGTTTATAAATGTAAATGATGATTGACAACTTGTACCTTAATACAACCAAAAGGAAAATTCTAAACTTTTATGTACCAAGAGATCTTGTAAGAATATTTCATGATTCAGAATTGTTGGCATTGGGTATAGTGACAATACTTAAAACATAATGAAAATGGGAAGGGAGTGTGTGTGGGGAAAGGGGGGGAGGGGTGGTTAAGTTCACAGGAATCCATCAACTCTATCTGATGCACATTTGTTTCACGTTCAAGTGAATGACTATTGAATAACACCCAGTGACAAAATTGCTATGGAAGCAAGTGCAATGCGTTCTTGCATGTATGTTCACCTTACCACTAAAAAGAAAATTATATTTAGAACTTACAGGAACACTTCTGTTGTATTTATTTGCATATTGTATGTACACTGAAATCTGTTGTGAATATAATGTTATAATGATGATGTTAATTGACATATTTGCTGATTAAATACCAAGCAAAAAAATTGAGTCATGTTATTTTTCACCATATCATTTACACAAATCTACATGTCAGTTCCATAAATAGCCTACCTTTTGCAGAGCCCAAGTATTTTTATAAAACATGAAATTAAATAAAAGTGTTTATGTTTCTGGATTTATTTACAAAGAATTATCATGAAAAAACATTTTTGTACAGACATGCTGGTGTCATAAAACCAGCTTTATTGATTTGTTTGGATAAACAACATTGTTTAGATTTTTTTTATTTGCTATAACATGTTAGTATTGTGGTGATTTATAAAATGAGAAATTTACTGGTAATGCAAATTTACCTTAACTGATCAGAGGGCAATAAAAGGGGGAAAGGACATTGCTGTTCTTTTGAGGAAAATGGTGAGAAATACAATGTATTGGAATGTTTTTAATCTTGAGTTTGGGGGCTTAAGGAATTTTTTTCTTCTTTTTTCTATGAGCGTATACTGCTATAAAGAGGTATTATTCCTCTTCAAAACTTTCTACATAACAAATTGTTTTCACCTTAACACAAGTGCAATATAAATGTACCATGGATATGTTTTATACATGTTTTTTACATGTTTATGCATGTTTATATTTGTACCCAACATTCTTTATAGAATGCATGTCTTTATTGATATGTTTTGGATAAACAAACATTGTTTTTTAATTTGCTAAAACATGTTAGTATTGTGGTGTTTTATCAGATGAGAAAATTACTGGTAATGCAAATTTACCTTAACTGATTAGAGGGCAATAAAAAGAGGAAATTGCAAAGAAAGTATTCAAATGTCTTATTTTATTATTTCCTTTGGTTTTTATTTTATGTTGTGAAGTTTGCTGATTAACACTCTATAATAATTTTGAAATGCCAGAAAATGATACTGGTGACTTTGTCTTGCTTTTCATTGTTTTTTGGCTCTTGACTGCCATTTTGCACTGATAAATTTGCTTATATTTTGAGGATGTCCTCTTCCCATCCCATACACATATAAATATAGTAAGTTTTAAGAAGTGTTTGTAGACTCAGCAAAAAGGGGTGTCCTATCTATTGAAGATGTAAAACTCGATCTTCGAAAAGTAAACCCTATCTTGCATTCAGGGGCGTAAGTGGACTTAGACCACAGGAGGGAGTGTGTAAGACAAATTTTTCTGATGAAAATTTGCACTTGCTGGACTTCTCTATTAACGATATGCATGTCTTTACAATCACACATAAAACAATTGGAAACGAACTTACCCCCTCCCCACCCCCTCCCCACCCCCTCTCCCCTTAAATCAGTATCATCGCCAGACATTTGGGCTTGGTGGAATATGTAGAATGGCCCTTGTAGATATTAATACCAAGCGCTGTACTTTTTAAACAGTTTAATATTTATGATACTGAAGGGATTGGTTCTGAAGTCACTAAGAAATCACACAATGCAAAATTGATCATTTGAATGACTGCAAATATTACCTGCTAATGTATTCACCAAGTTCATACTTTTTTTAGTCCATAGCAAGCTAGGCCTATGTGTCAGTGTTCCACCACCAAAAGTACATTTAACATGTCATCAAGCTTTATGAGGAGATCAAATTGAAATAAAGTAATGTATGTTTAGGCTATTATACTTGCATAGTACTGCCATAAAAACTTGGAATTTGAACTTCTTTAGATGTCTCAATTTTTATTCTAAATTTTAATGTATGGGTATACAAGGCCTCGCCCCAACCAGCTTTAGCTGAATGGGCTATCCAGTATAAAGATGAGTGAAATAAATATGCATGGCCTATTAATCCCATCATATTCTCAGCCTATAAATGATCATTCAAATGTGATTTTTTTTTACTGCTTAAATTACCTGTTATAGGCAATGCAGTTGATAGTGTAGAAGTTTACATATACAGTTTTGTATGCTGTGTGAAATGTGTATATAAACAGTGCATCACTCTTCTCTCACCTTTACTAAGAATTCACTCACTGAACTTTGTGTTCAGTGAGTATATATATATATCTTATATATATATATGTATATATATATATAGCTTGAAGACAAAGTTTTTATCAAAAATGTGAAACAGGAAAATTATTTATGTTATAAGCCAAATATGAGTACATTAATATGCTTTTGTGTAGTGTCTGTAAAGCTATATCTTCATGGAATATTATCAAATGAGAAAAATCATAATTTTCTTAAATAACTTTTAGATAGCCTGGTACAAACACTTTTCTAATGAAATAAAAAAACTCACCAGGGTAGATTTAAGAGGCTTTCACCAAGTGCCCTTCTTTACATTTTAGTAATACTAAAAAGTTTTTTTATCACATATAAGCAATCATTATATAGTTTTTAGGGATAAAGTGTCAGAGCTATTGACCACTTCACCATTTCCCCCAAGATACGTGTGATGTGAGCATGAATCGTGTCATACAATAGGGCATGATAAATTTCAGATGTTGTTTCAGTGATTCGGGTCAGAGGTCAAATATGTAATTTTTGGGTGTAATTATGTACTATTTTGTACATTTATGTGCCATTTAAAATTCCGAAAGTGCAAGACCTATACCAACCTGTGTTGTACTATGATACCTTGGTACATGAATTTGTGTCCTGTAGACTCTGGGTTCAAAGGTGACAGAGCAAGTGACCTTTTAACCATTTCCCCATAGTTTTGGAATGGTAAGAGTGATCTAAGCATGGGCGGTGTCATGTGATTAATGCAAATAAGATTGATGCAAAAAAAAATCAGATGTTTTAGTTTTTAGGGGTCAAAGGTAAAATATGCAATTTTAGGGGTTAATATGTCTCCCAAGGTTTTGGGATACAAAGGTCACAGGTCAAATAAAACAAGTTTTTGGTGATGGTTGTATCTTTGAATGATTTGCTTTACAAATTGAATAGGTTGGTAGGGTTTAGCGTTATAAGAAAACTAACAATAAATGGTCAAGAAGTGCTTTTTATGCAAAATTTTGCGTCATTTAAAACTCAAAAAGTACACGACCTATACCAACCTGTGTTGTACCATAACACCTTGGTACATGAATTTGTGTCCCTTAGATTGTGGGTCAAAGAGGAGTTTGACGTGAGCATGAATGGTGTCATACAGTAGGGTACGAAAAATGTTAAAAATTTTAGAAGTTGTTTTAGTGGTTAGGGTCAATATGTGATTTTAGAGGGTAATTATGTACTAATTTGTACATTTTTGTGCCGTTTTAAATTTCGAAAGTGCTTATAGTGACCATGCTTAACTGATGAGATCAGCAACTCTATGGATTGCTTTCCTGTTTCGTGTTGTGACTTTTAAGTACCTGGATTTTCATAGTTTGTTGCCCTTTTATACGAAAAACAAACCCCCCCCCTCCCTCCTCCTCCCCCCCCCTTCTTCAAATTTCTGGGTACAGGCATACCGTTATATTACATCACATAATTGTAATTACTTGAAATAAGTCGAAATGCAAAACATGTAGTTGTAGATCATTTTGCTTGAATAATTCGAGAAATGAGAGTAAACATCGCCGTGAATTCTGAAATCTATTCGCCATGGGTCGCTACATATTCTGCATTGAGTCATCACGAAGAGTTACAAAAGAGGATGTATTGCTACCGAACATAATATTTTTTAGTTTGTAGTTAGTTTGATATTTGTTTATTTTTTGAGAACGATCGCTGTAGAAGGATTACGTGGATGCAGTGCTGATGCATTGACAATTATAACACAAGTATTGTCAAAAATATCTTGTTATTAATTAGGCCTTATAATTTGAAATTATAAATTAATTAATAATTTGAAATTTCAAATCAATAATTTGAAATTTCAAATAAAGAAAAATATGTCCTTAATGGGCCACCGTAGAATCCTATAGCAAAGGAAAATAAATCTCTTTTCGAAAGAGCTCACGTTCTGATTCATCTTCGAAGACTTTGGGCCAGTCTAGTTCGGAGGTATAAAATTATCCATGTCAGATGATGAACCCAAAGATATAACAAAACTTCATATAAATTAACTTAGTCCTATAAATTCATATTAGATTTTAGGTCCCCCTTCCCTCCTTTCTTTGAACAATTGAAAAAATGAATTCGCCAGTGACGATTTTTATCCTCGGCAATTTGAACAATTGAAAAATCTAAGAAATGGTTGTAGTTTTTAGGCGCAAGCTGTCCCCTGAGAAGATTTTACATTTAAAATTGGGAAATTATAAACAAAAATTATAATGCAGACTTTGGCAAAATTAGCCGAAATTTTACAAAAATTGACAAAATCAATTTCGTGCATTGAATCATACGCCAGAAAATGAAATCTCCCGAAAATACTATTAATATTGCCCAAAATTAATTTCATACGAGTTTTTTTCTCCCCCTGATGCCCTTAGAAGCGCCCTTCCTACACACCTGCATAGTAGGTTATACTGTATTAAGCAACACAATAAGACCACGGTGACGGTGTCCCAAATGTGGGGACCCTTGATCTAAGAAAGGATTGTGGTTTTAGAGCGTAACATCTTTCGTTCAAGCATGGAGCTATTATCTGAGTTAAAAGCTCCATGGTTCAAGCAATTTCAAAGTATAATTCTGCTTTATTGCTTTACAGCAGGTTTTGCTGAAGCAAAATAGACTATATTGTAACAAAAATGCGGTTACAAAGTGACATGATTTTTTTGCAATGAAAAAGGACATAGCAACAGAACATTCAACTGGGAAGGTGGAATCCTCGGGCGGAAGGAGAGAGGGGAGGGGGGGGAGGGGAGTTCCCTTCTTCTTCCCTAGCTTTAATCGCCTCTGCTCATGTCCCACTACCTGACTACCTACGCCTCGGATGAAGTCATGCACCAGTTGGTCAATTCTTCATCGTTTTCGCCAATTTCTCTACGTATTTAGCGCTTATCTTTTCAGCAGTCCTCCCAAATATATTAAAGGTACTATGGACAGGTAGCAACCACTTTGCATAAATTGATACAAATGCCCTTCATAAACACTCACCACAAACACTTTCATACAAAATCAATCCCAAAATTTGAAAAATCTGGCTTATTATGTCTCCAAACGTATGCTCATTACGTATTGGATATTTCATGACGTAATGATAGGACAGTACAACACTACCTTATGTAAAAGTATGCAGTGTACCATACTGTAAGTTTACCAATCATAAAGAAATAATGGATCGGAACTGAATCGATATTTACTCTTTATCCACAAGAAAATGTCCTCAAATAGTTAAGCATATCGCGCTAATTACGCGATATTCTTATGTCTGATTCAATGAAACTGATGTTTTGAAGTCAACAGGTCACGACGACGACGAGTGAACACACAATTACAATGACGGGGTCGTCACCTGCATAATCGGTTATGATAGAAACAATGTTATCACGAAACGCTTAATACGACCTGGACGAGAACACAGGTACGACGTACGGACAGACATAACATCGACAACCAAGTCAATGTCCACGGCCTTTGATAACCAGTTGCGGTGCACTGGCGTGTCTACCCAACCCAGGCTTAAACCCAGGACCTCGTGGTCTGTAAACAAACATGTATGATAACCGCTACACCACAGTTGGTGGGTACAACAGGTCAATGTGATACTGGACCATACTTGGGCCTCGTGTGCTGTTATCATGGTCTGGTGGTGTATGTCTACAGACCACGAGGCCCTGGGTTCAAGCCTGGGGTGGGTAGACACGCCAGTGCATCAAAGGCCGTGGACATTGACTTGGTTGTCAATGTTGTCTGTCCGTACGTCGTACCTGTGTTCTCGTCCGGGTCATATTAAGCGTTTCGTGATAGCATTGTTACTATTATAACCGAACACGCAGGCGACGACCCCGTCATTGTAATTGTGTGTTCATTCGTCGTCGTCGTCGTCGTCGTCGTGTGCTTATTCTTACGCCACACGTATTTTTTAATAGTAGAAGTCCAGCCGTTTCTTTAGGCTTAAGTTTTCCCTTTTTCACGGATATATCAGAAACTAGTGGAAATTTTTGATAGATGTATATGTTAATGAAATGTTGAAAATATTCAAAGGAACATAATCCCTTTTTCCACGAAGTGGCGAATCTGCGAAAAAGTGATTTTGCATTATTTGACTGAAGTTTTCATGTTTTTCCGTGAAACCCACAACTGCACAAGCTGGAAGGATAAGTGTAGAAATCTTTTACTGTGGGGGTTTAGACTATGGTACGTCATCTCAGTATCCAGGTACTTTAATTTTTCTGATCACCTATCACACATATCAATTAAATTGATTAAAAGCTATCTGACATTTCGTGAAAAAAATTCAATATGGACTTCGATTGATTCGTCACACATTCACCAGTTCGTGCAAAAATATATAGCCATTTTTGTTACATTCGTCAGTTAAGTAATCAACTGTTTTATTATGAATCTGTGCGTACACTACAAACAATATGCGGCGCTACGAGGGGTCGTGTGGTCTTGTTCCCCTACTGAAGAAACTGTTCCCCTTCCCTACAAAAATAATCATTCAATTGCCAGGTGTATGCATCGAAAAGTAGAAAAAGGACAAGTACAGGCTATAAAGGAAGAAAAATATCAAATTTACATACAGACATACCGAATTACACATTGTGTCTCAAAGACCAGAAGACCTTTTACACGGTTCTTCATATATTTTCTAGGTATAGGTATGAAGAAAATCGACCAAATTTACTAGCAAATTCCATGTTACTAATTACAAAGTGCACAATTGTGTTTTTCCTTAGGTCTGCCCCTCCGTTTTGCCCCAGCAACACAAATTTAGAGATTTATCCATAAAAGGCTTTTTTTGTTTGTTTTTTTGTTTGGTGAGGCTCAACGGCAACAGGGTGGTCAAACTACCAGGATGGTCAAACTGTACCAGACTGCCAGATCAATTAGATTATGTCAGAGGTGACAAGAGATTGAGGAGACTGGATGTGGTGTGCAGCAGGTGAAAGTGAAAGGAGAGGTTTAGATATAATTTAGTAATAGGTGTGATATAGGAAGAAAATTGTTTTTTGGTAGAAGGGGTGCGGAAGAGATAGACAATGGAATTAAAGGAGTTGAGGGAAGTTCTGGGAATGGTGAGATAGATTTGACTGCAAAATGATTTTTGTAATTGACACATCTGTTCCCACCCTTTCAAGATGAAGTTGACTGTTAAATGCATGTGACAGTTTTTGCACAGTGGTGGGAGGGGGACCGTTAAATATGTACGAGAGAAGTGCTTGTTGCATATTCTGGGGCGGGTGATGTCCACTTCGTCTTTAAGGGAAATATTAAGGTTGGAGGGTATGGTGGGTTGTATCTTGTGGAGTTTGTTATCCCTGTGGGTGTCTTAATTGGTTTGCCAGCAGTGGCGGACATGAAAAGTATGAGAAATTTGATATCGCCATGGGTTTGGGGAAATGGGGTAGGGATAAGTGGAGTGCTCGTTTAGCAGCACAGTCTTGTGACCAGGGATACCCACATGATTGTTTGGGTATCCAGAAGAAAGGAGTGCTATGTCTGCGAAAGGTTTGAAAGGAATTTACGGAGAATGAGGTTGTGCATGGAAGTGAGGGGTAGGGGTTGCCCATGTTGGAAAAGAGGGTCAGTGATGCCTAATCTTATGAAGGTCGGGCTTGATGCGTAAGCCGATTGAACGGGACAGGGTTTTATTTTTAGGGGCGTGGTTTAGAAATTTTATTGCAGGGGGCTGGGGGGGGGGTTAAGGAATATTTTCTGAACAAAATCTTAGCGCGAAGCAATAGCCCAAACGGCGTGGGGTCTAGAGGCCCGCCTTGGGGCCCCTAGTGTGGTCCAGGTAGGTAGCCCCCGGAAGCTCTGCGATTTTATGGCTGATATTTTATCTAAAATCAATACAGATTTACACGGCAATATCACCACAAAACAGCATGGAAACTTTTTTTTTGAACTACAGAAGGAAAAAACCCCGCAAAGATCATTTTGTTACATTGTTTTTCCCATCACTATTGACCCACAAATTTTTTGCTTCGTATTGCCATGGGCAGATGGGTTTATCTACAAACACTCTTGTTAACTTTATCTTGTACCAGTCAATTTACAGTTGATGATGGAAGCCATTGGTCATGAAAATCTTAGTTAAAAATAGCAACACCTTATTCCCAACATCAGTTTTAGACTGAGGATCCTCTCTTGCTTCAGTTTGGATTTCTGCCTCAGCATCCCCAGTCCGGGTCCCGCTGGTACTTGGTAGGTAAATGATGAGCTGCATCGGTACTGACTTCCATAACTTTCGCGCTCTTTCCAAATCTTGATGCAGCTGCGGCTGTTACAAACGGATTAACTAGGGCATTGATAGTTCTAAATGGTATATGCACTCCTTTTGAAAATAGATCCTTATGATATTTCACATTATGGCTTTTTCCATCATCAAATTGTCGGTTACACAGTCTACATTGTAACTTAATTCGGACAGGTTTGTTACGTTTTTTCTTCATCCTGACCGTGACAAAACTTGCTTTCTCGTAATTGTTAGACCAGGTTTTTTCAATGATTATACCATCTGACCATTCAAATAAACGAAATTTACGTAGTTGATGAAAAGTGGGACTCTTGAGATCCTACTACCAACTTGCAACAGCCACAAGTTGCCATGGTTATAAGGGACGGGAGCGTTATCTGATCTCTTATATCATAAAACTGGTTGAAACAATAGCTTCAATCAAAAGCTCTTTGCTTCAATTGTGATTCAGTTTAACAAGTTGAAAAGAAAATATGCAGGCTTGCACAAACAAGGAGTTAATTGATGTGTTTAATCATATGAATGTTATTTTTTTTCTCTGTAAATTTAGAACAAAGAATTAGTGATGAACACGAGTTGATGAAGTTTCGTTTTAAAGGTTATAAATAATTAAATTTCCCGACAAAAGTTCAAATATCCCCGACATAACTAATTTTTTTTTTTTTTGCAATGCTTTTATTTCCGATTGTTCATCTCATTAAGGAAGATCGGTGAAAATTTCCCGACAAAGTTACCATTTTCCCAACAAATATCGCGGTTGGGGGTCACCTTCCCCATCCCAACACACACACACACACACACACACCCTGTTCGCTACGCCCCTGTTTATTCTTGTCAAAGAATTGGAGAAATTTGGGCATCTGATGAGGTTGTGAATATTGTTTTGGAGTGTTGATGGCGGTTCTAGAGCCGTAGGTGGTAGGAGGGGCTGAGCTTTATGTTTCTTATAGAAAAAGGATAGCTTGTTGGCCTCATACGTAGGCTTGGGTTAGGGAAGTATTGTAAACGCCTAAACAAAATCTTAGCGGTTCGTTTGGATGGTGTAAATATTACTAAAGTGGGAGTTGTGGGAGGCACAGTAAACGATAATGCCGTAGTCTGGTAGTTTAGCTCGGTACAAGTGGTGTAGGTGAGTTTGGGGTCAAGCGTTAACCCCTGCATGTATCAGGTGTGGTCGACAGCTGGAATGCAGTTTTTGTTAAGTAGGTTGTGGTTAGGTGCAGATTGTTGAGGTGGTAAAAGTGCATGCAAACAGTTTGTTTTTAGTTTTAGGAGAACTAAACCCATAAACGCCAAGGTAAAGGTGGTTTTCTATAAGAGTAAAGCAGAGGGATGAGTAAAAGAGCGAAGTCGTCAGATGAGAGGGTGCGCTTGATGTTTTGAAGATTGAAGAGAGTTGGGGAAAGAATCATTGTGTCGCCTTGGGGTACACCATACTTCAAAGCTGTGTCGTAGACTTTCTCGAGGTCAAAAAGATGACAATGCGGTGCTTCTTCTTCACAAAGGCTTCACGGCTAGCGGTGTCGGGTTTGGTTGATTGATCTAGGGCATCGCGCTGTTTCCCAAAACTGCACTTTGGTGGGGGTGGGGAGGATCCATTTAACCAATCGAGTCTCGAATTGCCTAAACGTTTCATTATCTTGCAAAGAGAGTAGAGTAGGGCAATGGGGTGATAGCTGGAGGGGTTACTGTCATCTTTCCCTGTTTTGCGAATGAGATGATGATGTCTGTTTTCCAAATTTCGGAGAAGGTCCATGTGTGGTTGATGAAACTGAGAAGGTTTTGAAGAGCTTTGGTGGCTGGATGGAGAAATGTTTTAGGAACTGGTATATGTTGGTATCTGGTAGCAGGTTTTGGTTTACTACTTTGATAACACGTACGCCTGATTTGGCATGGCAGATGCGAAAGAATTGAGGTTGTGTGTGGTTGGGTTGGGTTTGAAATTTTTAGGGCTTTTTCCTGTTCTTGATGAAAGTTCTGCACTCGTTGTTGAACCTCGACTTTTTTTGAGAGAAGAGGTTGGGGGTGAGGGGGTGTTTGACGGTTTGGAGGTTTTTCCGTTGGTGTAGGGGACTATGTTGATAAGGTTGTTACTAAAGTGGGATGTAAGATCTTCTCTTTTTAATTAGGTCTAGAGTTGCCAAATTCCCGACACTTTCCCAAGATTTATGTAGTATTTCTTCAAAATATCTGACATTAAATTTTGCTTCAAATATCCGACGTTTTTCTCAAAATAAACCATTTTGAAAGTTTTTCCTAATTTTTTTTTAGTGTCTGAGTTTTTGCTCAAGATTCCCAAGTTTTCCCTCAAAGTATCCGACTTTTCGCTCAAAATTACCGATTTTTTCGGTAACGAGGGTGAGAAGGAGAAGGGAGGGGTTGTAGCCTGGATGCGGAGTTTTTTTATGGTTTTATTCCGCCTCCCCCCTGTCACCGTAACTGCCGGGGGCTACTGTCTGGTCATGTCATACCAAGTGAATCGTATATGATATGTGCCATCACAGCAAAAATAATTTAAAGTTATAACAAATACCCAGCAGCACATTGAATTTAGCTTGATACTTAATGAAATGAAAACCAAAAATTCTTATCTGTTAATTAAGCTTCTTTTCTGTTCTTAATTTTGATCCTGCGGAATAATAACTAAGAGGCTAAGTTGTGTCACGCTTACACCTTCATTTTTAGCCTAACCGCATAATTGCAAAAAGTGTGGTGCTCTTTTAACTTTGGTCGCTTATTTATAGCCTAAAGTATAAAAAATACGGCTCAAAATTTGCGTACTTGTTTACCAGTTTACTCTGACAAGTCTGCTGCTAGATTGCATTTTCGTGAAAAATATGTCAGCCAAGAAAATAAATGAGCCTAATCTTGACCTGAAGTAAACCTTTTTGAGGCTGTCTGGTAAAAGAGAGTTGATCTGTATTTCCCATCTTTTCAACATGACGCAGATGGAGGTAATATTTAGTTTAAAAATATGAATGTAGGCTAGAGTGTAAGTTACTGTAGGCCTAGGCCTAAGTGTAACTTGAGTTTCTAACTAACGTTAGGCCTGTTCATTTCCATGTCTATTCAACTTGGTATAGAGCCAATGTGCTAGGAATAACGTTTATAGAACTGTAGAAGACACATAGAAATTTAAACCTCCTTGCTCAAGCCGTTTTTGAGAAATAGACGTTTATTAATAATCTCGGCTAGTATTCTCGAGGTCGGAATTGATGTAACCGTGTAGGCTACGGGCTCAGTACGGTTTTGCCAGTTGGAGAAGAAACTTTATCTTTACAGTTACACTGTCAATAGGATATTTTTTTAAGAATTGAGTTGGTCGGTTCGACGTAACCGTGTACGGGCTCAGTACGGTTTTGCCAAGTTGAAGGGGAAACTTTATCATTACAGTCAATGGGATATTTTTTATGAATACTTGTGTTGCCTTAGCCTGTCAGCGGAAATTATTGGTACTCATATATATATTGGAAACTATTATCTAATACACAACATTTGTTAAGAAAAATAGATTCTGTCGAGTATTTTCAACAAAATGACAAAAAATTGGTATTTCTTCCATTGAGTGATAACTGACTACTAAAGTTCGAATCGCAAAAGCATTGTTACTATTCTTAGATGTCCTATTTGAGCCAGTCAGCGAAAATTAATGGTACTTAAGTTCCATGTTCGAATTAGGCCTATCTAATACATAACATTTGTGAAAAGAGAAACAAATTTGTCCAGTATTTATTAAAAAATGAAAAAAAAAAAGAAGGTTTTTTTCCTATTGACTGCAATGATAACTGCCTGTTTGTTTTCCCCATTGACTGAAGTTTGAGATCATCAAAAAAGCATTGTTACGTCACCGTGCACCACAACATTCCCGGATGTCCGACCTCGAGAATTTAGAGAATTCATACAAAAATATCCCATTGACTCTAATGATAAAGTTTCCCCTCCAACTTGGCAAAACTGTACTAGCCTGTACACGGTTATGTCGACTTCCGACCTTGAGAATTGGTGCCCAAATTTCTTGCCGTCGAGCCATTTTGAATTTCAGACACAAATTCCCTTAAAATTTCTTTTGTTTGGCATATCTTCAGAATCCAACAGATTCCACTTTGCCTGTACAGGCGCAGTCAAAGTCACTAATGATGATTTTTATCATTCATGTTGCATTGTTTTGGGCACTACCACTATGTTGGCCTATGCCTGCAAACAAAGGATAAGTTCCTACTTCAACTTCCACGTCAAATTCAATGGATAAACTGGACATCGCCGTAGCAAGTTGTAAGTTTTAGAATAGATGCCTGGATAGCTCTCTTTTGAATCCATCCACGTTCCTAGCAAGGACAACTGATGGTGGAAGACTGTTCCAATCTTTAATTGTCTGTGGGAGAAACTATTTGCATTGGCAGCACAAGAGCTGCTGTGACGAATCATGTGAGCTGCATGCTCAGATCCTAGTGAGTGGTACAGTATCTTGTACAGTATGTAGATCTTATGGCCATCACTACAACTACACCTGCAGAGAAAGGACAAGTTCCTACTCTAGGCCCCTATCATAAAATAAAGCATTTAAAAAAAAAAATAGGACTTCTGTCCCTCAAAACCAACTATGACTCTGCCTTCGTGATCATGGAAGAGGTATATCTTCAGAAGTGCATTGGATTCTGCAGTTACTCCTTTTGTTTACCCCACATCATTCTTAAAATTAAAACTAGGCCTAGGCTGTTTTTGAAGGTGGGGAAAACTGACCAAGGTTTGGCTAGTAACAGTGCTGACAAAGCTGAAACCTTGAATAAGCAATACCAGTCTGTGTTTATTAGGGAAGACATCACAACTCTCCCAGACAATGGACCTAGTCAATATGTACAGGATAAGCTTCACTTCTATTGAAAAGTTGTTGAATGAATTGAATTCCCACAAGGCATGTGGACCTGACCTTATTCTAGTCGCATATTGAAAGAAGAAGCTGAACAAATTGTTCCAATTCTGCAACTTTTATTCACACAATGATATGAAATGGTACTCTGCCAATAGATTGGTTATCAGTCAACACCATTGCAATCTACAAGAAAGGGAACAGAAGTGAACCAGCTAATTACTGTCCCATATCACTAACCTGTATCATAACCAAGTTCATGAAACATACCTACTGTATTTCATTCAATTATGGCTCACTTAGACAGGAATGAGATTCTAGCAGGGTGTAAGCATGGATTCAGACAAAAACACTCAACACAATCTCAACTGGTCATCACCTTAGAAAAAATCTCCAGGTTGCTGGACAGAAACAATCAAATAGACTTACTGATACTTGATTTCTCCAAAGCTTTTGACATAGTTGCACACCAAAGGTTATTAATGAAGATGCATGTAGATATGTATGGCATCAGAAACAAAACCAAAGCATGTATAAAGATCTGGCTCACTAACAGAACCCAGAGCAGACCCCTAGCTTGATTTAAAAAGGGGCAGATGCTATACTTGTTGAGGGGCACATTAATCACGCGAAGCACTGCGTCTTTTCGGCATAGAGTCCAGGGGATAAATCCAATCCCATGGTGAAGAAGCTCTGGGATTCTGGGATCTATTCTGATTGATAAGGACCATTCATGAGCCAAACAGGACAATTGCTTACTATGTTATCATTCTGTGTTCTGTATCCATGTAACGTATTCCATTTATGAGGTTCATTAAGATTATTAAGTTTTTTTATTTTTTTATTTTTCCCATGAGAAGCAGGGCGGACCCAGGGGGAGGAGAAGACCCTCAAGGGGGCAGGGTGGGCCCACGGAGGGGCAGGGCGGGCCGCCCCTGTAAAACAGCAAGGCTAAGGGTCCGCAGAGAGTACTTGTTGATGGAGAAGCATCCTCAATGGTTCATGTAGATTCTGGTGTGCCTCAGGGAACCGCCGTAGGGCCATTGATGTTCCTGTTGTTCATAAATGACATTGGAGATGAGATCAACTCCACTATAATATTGTTTGCAGATGATTGTGTGCTGTTCCACACTATTTCAACAACTGATGACGCCTCTATACTTCAGAATGACCTGGACCTCTCGAAAACATGGACTGATCACTGGCAAATGAAATTTAACACAAAAAAATGCTACACCATGAGGATCCATAGAATGAAAAACCCATTCATTTAAACATTTAAAATGGGACCTGATGTGCTGCTTACAGTGTCCAGCCAGGCCTATCTTGGCATTGAAATCCAAGAGAAACTTAGCTGGAAACTTTACATTAAAGCAATTGCAGCCAGTGCAGGAACAACACTTGGATTCATCAGAAGGAATCTCGGCAAGTGCTCACAACAAACCAAACAACAAGCCTACATTGCTCTGGTACGGCCACGACTAGAGCATGCTTTGGTTGTGTGGGACCCGCTTGTGTGGGACCCGCACAAATAAAAACAGATTGACAAATTATAAAAAATACAAAATAGAGCCATTCATTTTATCTGTGGTAATTAACAGAAAAGGGATAGCATTACAGCTATGAGACTAAGCATAAACCTACCCACACTTTAAGAAAGAAGGAAGCAAGCTTGCCTAGACATGCTTTACAAGGCCATTTGACAATCACATAACCATACTTATCATACCAACCTACATTCAGCCTAAAGCTCGACAGACTCAAAATTTTCACAATCAAAGCTTCATGAGTCTCAGCGCTTACACAAACACTTACACATATGGTGTCTTTCCTAGAACACTCCGAGACTGGAATATGCTCCCCAAAAGCACAACTTGAACTGCCCAATGTTGAACATCATGGGAGTGATCAGAGCCAACTAAGAGATCAGAGGGGTTTTACTTGCACACTGAGAACTGAACAAAATGAGAGCACTTAGTACATTAATTCCACCATCAGAAGCACCACACCACATGTCCCCATTGAGTTGCTGAACAGGCTTTGACTAGTATTGCAGTAGAAGTAGAAGGAATCCAAAAATGGCTCATAAAATGCTCCTAGGTCAAGTCTTCCTTCTGAATTTTCCAGAAGAAAAAAAGAAAATATGTTATAAAATTTCAGGTCCTTGCTACAAAATTATTAATGTATGGTGAATGACCAAAATTTCAACCACCACCTCCTTTCACCCATCCTTTCACCCCTCCTCCCACCCCTCCACCCACCCCTCCACCCACCCCTCCACCCACCCCTCCACCCACCCCTCCACCCACCCCACCCACCCTCCACCCACCCCCTCCACCCACCCCTCCATCCACCCCTCCATCCACCCTCCATCCACCCCTCCATCCACCCCTCCATCCACCCTCCATCCACCCCTCCATCCACCATCCACCCTCCATCCACCCCTCCACCCACCCAAAGTCAGACAAAATTGTTACAGCAACAAGAATTCAAGTATTAGTATAGCACCATCAGCTTGACTGAATAGAAATGGATTAGTATACATACTTATCATTCTCTGTGTTTTCTTTCATGATTTTTAAATAAATGTATCCTTTGGAACCGCTCAATACTGACACATGGCATCAAAAGTGACGCTTATGCTAATCTGATAACATTTTAAAGCATATTAGTGAACTGGAGACATAAACGTAATCACTAGACGTGGCTTGGAATGCAGCCAAAATTATGATACCGTTAGGTGAATAAAGTTAAGTTACATAGATACTGTTCAATGTAATGCGTAAGTAAACTGAGTCACGGTGATACTATATTATACATGTAATTGTGGTAGTGTACAACAATGGAATGTTTGTGTAGGATATAATTGATAACAATATAGAGAACTGTCAGTGTAAGTGAACCATATTCGGTGAGCTCGGAAGATAATTTATCAACTCAATAATCAGAAAGGAAAGTTTGGTCAAAATTCCTGCTGTTCGAGAGCAGTGCTTTTTAAGCAGGAACTTACTTTAATGAATTTTTTCAAACATGTAACATCAACATCAGGCAATGTATAGTTTTCTGCTTATAAAATGTGTTCTAAGACTATAGAGTAAAAACCCTGAAACAAATATTTTTTCAAGTATGAAAAACCTTTCTTTTCCCGCAATTACCGACGCAATCAATAATAGATGGATTGCTGAAACTAACAATAACATAACGTTAGGTTTTGATCTTACTCTGTCAAGACCTGTTTTACAAGCTGTAAAATTAACCACAAAATACACTGAAATTTCTTTAATGGTGGCGATCAGTACATTTACAAACATTAATTACCTGATGTGTCAAATAAATTTTGCAAAAACGAAAAAAATATTGCAAAATAAATGTACAAAAAAAGGTTTAAGCAGAGCTAAATTCTGCATGCTTTGCAAAGATCACAGCCATTTTATAATAGGACTGTATTTCCAGATGATGGCGTAGTTTTGAAATTGATTACAGCAAGGCGCCGAGATATCACAGTATCGAAAGTTATCACTGAAAGTCCTACAGTAGCAAGTACCGCAAAAAAGTTACACGATGTTAAGATTAAATGACGTTGATGGGAACTTTCCAGTTTCCATGCACATTTTCATAAAATTGATGATTTATGCTGTAGAAATGCTCTTTTTACGATTTGGAAACCAAAATTCCAGCGTCTACAGTATTTGGGCAATGGGGTCAATACTTTTGCCATACTGGTTGCATGATTTGTATTCCTTAGCATTGTAAATGGAAAGCAATTTTGGTGTACTTCCAAAAATCATGGTACTAAACATGTGTAACAATACATACATGTTCACAGCTGTAAAAGTTTGTCAGTACACGTTCCACGTAGAACAGGGAACAGTTTCCCTTGACAGTTTCCCTTGACAGTTTCCCTTGACAGTTTCCCTTGACAGTTTCCCTTGACAGTTTCCTTGACAGTTTCAGGCTTACCACGGAGTTGAAAAAATAACAGCTCCCAGGATCCTGGGCTAAGCTTAATTGGGGATTTATTTACTAATGGGATTATCTGTTGGGAATATAAATGCTTGCGTAATTTTTTTAGCGATAATCAAACAAAGCGACGTCACATATCCTGAATCAATTCATACATTGTTGCAAAGGATTGGAGATTAGGTTGGAACATTGATTAGTCAATAATTGATTTTCATTTAAAAAAATTGCAAATTTGTGCCTTAAGTGGTTGAAATTTAGGCCAACCATCCTACATGACTGAAACTTTATGAAAAGTTTATGAAAAGTAAAATAGTTCATTCATCTCTGGGCCAAACATGGCAACGGTTTTCTTTTTTGCCTTTAATCTCTCAATCAAATTCTTTAAAATTTCCATTTTTTTTTTTTAATTTTTAAGATATAAGTATAACTTTTTAAGATGTGTATCCATAATTTGAGTATTCGAGATAACATGCGTCTTAATCTTAACAACCAGTTTGTCCGTGAAAACGAAACAGTTTACCATTACAGCCAGTGCAAAATCGGTCATCTTTAGAGGCCTAAATCCTTTTGATCAGCATGTTTGCTTGGGTATTTGTGCAGGAAATTGTTGCAAATTTGGTGGAAACATAGTAGAGAAGATAATTTCGAAGTTGGAAAACACACATACTGTATCGTGCATAAGTAGGCTAAAGCGTGGTGCACAAATCATTCAATGTTTTCATCGACAACATGTTCAAAATGCCCAGATGACTGAATGGGTATTTCCAGAAAACATTCATAACCCCCCTTTGAGGAGCTGAAGTTGGGAAAATCAGTTTCTCAGGTCATGGATATTTTCTGGAATTGCCCAATAATCTAATAACGTTTAACTTCAGACTATGGTATATTGAGCAACAATATCACAACTTTCTGAGCTCTAGATTGGTTATTTGATTTTGAATAACATTTTCAACAAGTCATGTTGTGACACAGTTTCATGCAAAGGGATAAAAATGACTTTCGATTTATTCTAAGGGCATTCTTTAATTTATTCCTAGCATATATGCCAAATCTGAAGCGAATCTGAGATAGTGAGATATATTTTCAATGTTTTTTTGTTTTTTGACTTGTGAAATATGTTAAATTCAATATTTTTTCAACATAAATGATTCATGTTTATTTTGTTATATAATCCTCAATCATATGAGATGCACTTGTATGACGAGGGAATTTTCCGTTAAGAACTTCGTCATTGTCACATAGGACTTTTAGGCCTACTCTTTTCTGTTTGTTTTCACCAGCAATCGGGTAAACTATGGGGAGGACGATTCTCTGGAGAAACTGATCCTATCATGGAGAAATTCAACGCTTCTATCGGCTTTGATAAGAGGATGTGGAAAGCTGATATAGAAGGCAGTAAAGCTTATGTTAAAGCGCTGCAGAAGGTTAACATTGTTACTGAAATTGAAACGGCATGTATCTTGTCAGGGTTAGATAAGGTGAGCTCTATTAAAACAGTATTAATCCATTATGTTGTGTGTTTTGTTTGTTTATTTCTGTTTTTTTCATGGGGCACTGTCTGTTTCATTGATTCCATTAATTAATGTTGATGTGTAAGTGCGTACAAGAAGCCTTATTACAATGTATGGGGAATTTTCAAGATTCTTCCTGAAAGATTATAATGATAGTATAGTGTATTTCAAGAAGATACACTGTACGTACTGTAGTTCAATTGAGAAATCACCATGTATATGTATGTCGGAAAGAGTTTGAGAAAGTGGAATGGGACGGATTTAGGGAATAAGGAAAGCTTAACGATCTTGACTCTTTAGAAGTGGATACACAGTAACCCTAAAGAACAGTTTTTTTTCAAGGAGTTTTTACTTTAAACTGATGTGTTGCCATCTCTGCAAAATAAAAGACAATGATGAGAAAAGAAAAAAAAAGTTTTTACTAAAAATATTTTTAAAGCAGAAGTTTTAATGTTAAATACTAATTAAGGCCAATTATACTGGTTGTTCACTCTGTCCCTCAAACAGACAAAAGTTTGATGAGAATCTTGGTTTTATCATCAAATCCATCAGCAATCACATGAAAATCCCACATCACTACTTTGAAACATGTACGTCACATTGTCTTAAATCACCTTAAGCACCTACAACTTTATAGATATTAAATAAATATCCAATTCTGAGGATTACTTAAAAGATGAAAAAATGTTACAAACAATATTTAATCAGTGCAGAATGAATTAAGAAGTGCAATTGAATTTGAACCTAGTTTTCATATATACAAAATTAATGTCATTCCCAATTTGTCTTCTGTTTATGATTATTTCTCTGAAGCATTTCCTGAGTTTATATTTGTTTTGCAATGATTTAATTTAAAAATGCTCATATTTTAGTGTACGAATCAATCTTAGATTCTCTGTCACTTTTGAAATAAAGTTTTTGTAAATAGGGTTTTTATATTAATATTAAAATATCATTTAAAATTGTTATTTAACACTGTTCCCAAATTGATTAACACGAATTAGTTTTTCTTCAATGAATATTTTGTGTCAGATGAAGTAAGTTAACTAACTGTAAAGAGGTATCACAAATAATTCAAGTAGGGAGGGTTGTAAAAAAATGCAATATTTTCTGGTGATTTTGTGATTATATTGCTCTTGGTGGCACCCTTGGGGTTTATGCTCAAACTGACTAATTACAACCTCAGAGTCATAGGAAGTAGCAAACTGCCCCCTGAGAGAATGTCACCTTCCCGGTTACATGCTTCCTGACCAGTTGAGAGGTAAAATTTGGAAATTATTAACATGAAATGTGAAAACAAATTTGTAAAATTGAAGGAAATTTTGGTAATTTTGGATATTTTGGTAAAATTTGGCAACATTTTCCAGAAATGGACAAAATTTCCCCAAAATGAAAGAAATTTTCAGAAAATAGAAGCAAAAAAACTGCCAGGAAATAATGATTTTTCTAGAAAATTGAAGAAAATTTCCAAAAAAATGAAGAAAATTTCCCGAAAACTTAGAATATTTTCTGAAAATTAGATTTTTTCTATCAGCAGCATCTTTAACATTTGATATAAACTTGGTTTACCAGTGCAATTTTTCTGCTTGTAAATGAAAACATTTTTGGGTTCTTGCACACCATGGGAAGTGACCCTTCCGTTGCCCCTGTACAGCCTGGAGAAGTAATGTCTCCCTTTAATACCAAAGGGAATTCTAGCCTATGAAACTTTAGACAATGAGATTCTCACTCTCCCCACATGAACATTACACCACCTCTAATTTTGTTGTTTAGTCTCTTTTAAAGATACAGTACATGTATATGGACAGATGTTGATAACACTATGATTATATCAATTGATAACTTCCAAGCATCAGGAATATTGGTCAAAATGGCAGGCATTAGCTGTAAGCATTGCTGTTTGTTTAAACAAGCTCGTGAGAAGTAGTTTTTAAAGCTTCGTCATCAAATTTCAAGTTAAAATTTTAGGTTTGTGTCTTCATTATAGAACAACATCTGACAGTCAGAATAAAGGTTGTGTGCAAAAAGTGTCTACCTACTGGTCCAAAGGCCCATTAGTCTGACGGTTCAATTGTCCAAAATAAAGGCCCACTAGACCAAAGGCTCAATAGTCTGAAAGAAAAGGCCCACTAGTCTGAAGGTCAAATAGTCTGAAGGTTCACTAGTTGGAAGGTTCACTAGTTGGAAGGTTCACTAGCCCGAAGGCCCAATAGTTCGAAGGTTAGGGTATACCCCCAGACTATTGAACCTTCGGACTTAAGCCTTCAGACTATCAGACCTTTGGACTGAGTGGGCCTTTTTTTCAGACTTGAATCTTCGGACTGGCACCATGCAAAGCAGTAACGTGACTATCCAAAATCTATCAAGTTCATGTTTTGCCACTTGTGCAACAAAAACATCAATGTGGGAGATTGTGCTAAATTTTATGAGCATGCATGATGTACTCTATATTTATTTCCTTTCAAGATATGAAACTTGAAGATGTACAGCAACAAAAATGTTCTCAGAATGCAGAGGGGACATGCACTCACACTTTACAGAAGCAGGTCTTTTTGGGCCCCAGTTTTCCATTTTGCAAAAGTGTATATGAAACTGGGCACATTCAAGCACATCTTACATAACCTAAAACGCATCCCTGAATATACATCCCACTTTAGAGAAACAGGTACTGTACATGATCCTCAAATGTTCAATCACATAAAATTTTACTAACATATTGGTGAAACCCATTAAATAAACTCCACCCCAAAAAAGGAACTTTTGTAATTAACAAGAAATATACCCGATTATGTCCAATCCCCAACAATTTATCAACAAACTGAAATAATATGTTGTTCTTCAATGTAAAAAAAGAGGAAAAGAGATAGCTGTCCAAAATCTCCTGCTACCTGAATTATAGTGAGTATCACACTTTCAAAACTTATTCTGAGAACAATGGATATGTTTCTCCAAGAACTTTATTTGTGCATACAGTACTCCTTAATAGGTTTTCTTTCTTGTCCCCTTAATGTCCTTTTTATGTTTTATTCAGATTTTTCCTTTAACTTCCTTTTTTCTTGCTCCTTTAAAATAAGTAATAAACTTCACACCATCAAACCCAAAGTCAGGACAAACACTCCTCTGCATAGTTGCAACCGCAGGGAAGACATCGTTGTCACCCACATTAGCTTCAGCCACTCCTCTTACTCACTCCCATCTCTTATCCGGCTCCCCTGCCCCTCTCTGCCCCACTTGCAACATCGATCTCTCCATCAAGCATATTTTCTTAACCTGTCCTTTATACCAGAACTCCAGATCTCTTCTCTCCTCGGTCTCCTCAATCTCGGACCCATTCAAAAACAATTCTTCCTCAAACATCAACTTCCTCCGCAACAACAACCTCTTCCACCACATATAATCTCCTCCCCTCCTCCCTTTCTACACTTAACCTTACACACCCCTTTCTTTTCACTAAACTTTTTCTCCCACTTTCAGCTTTTCCCCTTTTTCTCCCTTACAAATGTCCATCTCCTCACTATCCTAACTCTTACACCATTATTTATTAATTCTGACTGTTGTGGTACCGTTAAATATCAACAAACCTTTAAAATCTTGCAAAAATACTTGACTTAATTTATATTTCATGATTATTTTGTTTTGATATAATGTACATTCGAAGCTCATAAGTTCTTTGTATTATTCAAATTTCTGCCTGCTTAACAAAAGCATTTTCTTTGTACAGCTGTTATTGATTTTAAGCATTTGATACCATGTCCTGGGACTGTCTTTGTTTTTAATGTCTGCTATCCTTAACTTGACTTTCGAGAAGATATTAATTGAAAAAGATTGAATCATCCAGGGTTAACAAACTTTTCCAGTACTAAATTTTTTCTGAATTTGTGTGTCCTAAATCGACATTTTTCACTGGACAATAATGAATATTAATATGAACTGAAACTGATGGAAAAGGACTAATTACTACACCGGTTGGGTGGAGGTTATGTTTTTGCCTGTGTTTGTTTGTTTGTTTGACTGTCATCAAGATATCTCAAGAACTGATGATTGGATTTTGATTAAATTTGGTGTGTGGTTTTGTTACTGCTTAAGAAAGAAGTGATTGAAATTTGAGACATATTGGAAGAGGGGAAGGGTGCAAATGAGGGGTGGGGACATGTGTTTACCTCTGTTTGTTTGTCTGTCATCAAGATATCTCCAGAACTGATTATTGGATTTGGAAGAAATTTTGTGTGTGGTTTTGTTTCTGCTTAAGGAAGACGTGATTAAAATTTGAGACATATTGGAACTGGGGAAGGGTGCAAATGGAGGGGTGAGGGCAATTTTATGGTGAGTTTGTCTGTCATCAATATATCTCCAGAACTGATTATTGGATTTTGATTGAATTTGGTGTGTGGTTTTGTTACTGTTTCATGAAATGATTAAAATTTGGGACTAATTGGAATGGAATGGGCAGAAATTGAGGGGTAGGGACATTTTAGGATAAGATCTGTCAAGACTAAGTTAAACAATTTCAATGGAATGTGCTGAACAATGACTTTGTGCTTTGAATGAAGATCCAAACAATCAATTTACTGTAGTCAAATAGACTTACTTCAAGTGTCCTCTGGAATCAATGAAAATGAAACAATTGCTTTCTGCCATGAATAAAAATGATGGAATGTGAATCCTGGCTGAATAAAGCTCAAACAATGATGCTTTACTTTAATAAAACTGAAAACAATGCTATGAAAGAAGAAACTTGTCAGAAGATAATTTTCAAGTGTTCAGATTGCAAATGTTTTATTACAAATCAAAACTTGGGGATGATCTTGGTGGGCCTAGGATTTCTGAGGTAAATTATAGTGGGTACAGAGATCAAATGAACTCTAAAATTATTCTAGGCTTGTTGGAATTGCAAAAGGGCAGAAGTATGTATGCGCTCTAGAGAGTGCCAATATTCTAGTTAAATTAAGTGTTTGGCTATTTATTTATTAGACACTTGATGATGTACTACTGTATGTAAACTTGTCTGTAAAGATGTGACATTAAAAAATATTAAAGATGAGGTTGGGTGTGTCTAAAATAAAGGCCTCTAAACTTAAGACCAAAGACTAAAAATAAACTGAAAAAAATCTCTAAAACGAAGACTGAAGATTGAAGACCACAAAATTATACATATTTTCTCATTGTAATTATTGATTTAGAAACGGACAAGTCAATTTTTCAAAATTGACTGACTTTTTCAACTCCTTTGCATTTTCCCATTGTAATTTAAAAAAAACAAAAGTTGGTCAAATTTTCAACAGTTTTTCACCTCCTGAGAAAATTTTGAAAATCCGAAAGAATTGAAAAACTACTGAAGTCTGACAATGAAAAATTGACCAAGTCTCTTTCTGAATCAGTAATTACAATAAGAAAATTTATATTGTGGTCTTCCATCTTCGGTCTTAGTCTTAGAGGTATTCCTTTTAGAGATTTTTGAAGTCTTTCATCTTCAGTTTTCATTTTAGAGGTCTTCATTTTAGGATTTTTAAAGTTTTCCATCTTGGTCTTCATTTTAGACACACCCAGATGAGCTTCCCAATTCAGAGGTCATCACTAATATAATGCTGAAAGAGTAGAGCACCATAGCAATTTGCTTCAACAATTTTGGGATTTGTTAAAACAACACTCTGCTATTTTTATTTGTCAGCTCTCTGTTGACACTCACCAATTTCACCTTTGGGTGTTATTGTTTGCAGTTAAGGGGAGGGGCAGAGTGAGGGGGTTTGGGGAGGGGGTGGGAGGAGGAGGGGAGTTGGAACACACTAGTAAGACACTTCTCAATAAAACGTGGAAGCTATGAAAAAGGGGTTTTGTTTTAAAGTCTTATCTGTACTCCTAATCAATATCTAAGTTGGAAAACATTCTCATCTTTTTCATAGACTTAAGTTAAGAAAGAAATATAAAACATTACAGAAAGGTCCCCAGCTGTCTTTCCATTCAAATATCACAAATTTTGCATACATTAAAAAATCTTCAAAAGTTTGATCGATCTGCAAAAATTTTTGCAAAAAAAGATTACTCTGCTCAGAATGTTCAGATCTTTTGATTGATGATAGCAAAATATTGTAGCTGTCCATGTACCTCAATAACTTGAAAATCATACTATTAAGGGAGAGATGCTGCGCTGTACAGCTTTGTTAGATGTTTACATTAGGAAACAATTTTCAACAAGATTTACGATTACAGATAATTTAGTAGAATGAGTTTTTTGGTGTGAAAGTAGATAAGAGTAATAAATTTGGACATTTTACAATGTATAATGTGGAAAGCATTGCTCAAATATTTATAACAAACTATATACCATTTCTAGTAGCAAACTGATATCTTTTCACTCATCAAATTTGTTATTAAACTACAGTAGCTACTGTATGACCGGTTTATTTAGCTTGACTGGTGTCCAGTGTAGAGAACTTTTAACTTTCACTGTACAGTCATCCTTTCTCATTCTGGCAGTAATAGCTTCTTGTATACCTCTGGTCTTGTTTTGTGATTATTTTCTGTTATTGAACACCTCATGATCAAAAAGTGAGAGTGAAGCAGACACATGTATCCTCTGCTGATTGCACATAGATACCCTAGAACACTTGTGATAAGCTCTTGAGCAAAGACATGTTTTTAAAGCTGAAAAGATTCCTCCATTTTTCAGATTGCTTTCCAAATGATTTTCTTGTCTTAGGCATATGTATGAGTGGGGCGCGGGTGACTGAAGAATGATTAAGAATTGAGCAAAAATCATAAAGGATGGAATGAAATACCTTTGAGGGCCAGGTTTTCTAGTGTGCTGTATATTGAATATGTACATTACTACAGAACTAAAACTAAGAGATCTGAAGAGTAAAATGTATGAGCAGTCAGTGCGGCATGCACTGCTATAAGGCTGTTTGTTATACCTTTTAACTACTAAGGTATGTTTTCCATATTATGATTACAAGCTGTGTTTTCGTTTGTATGAGTAATGAAATGATTGAAAGACAGTGGCAGGTAAATCCCTTATAAGTTTGAAATTAAGAAATATGTGTCCATACAGTAAGCTGAAAAGTTTGTATATTTTGCAAGAACATGCTCAAAAAAAATAATAATAATAATGATTAATAGATAGTGTTTTAATTTTGAGAATTCTATCAAAATGGAACTTGGTCAACATTTCTGTCAGAGATAAGATTCCTTGCACACGACACCCTGCCTCGGCCTTAATCACATACCTAGGGGCATTTCACCCCACTTTCACTGTGGTGCCAATCTACTGGTCCAAAGGCCCAGTAGTCTAAAGGTTCAATAGTCCAAAAGAATAGGCTCAATAATCCGATAGTCAAAGATTTAATAGTCTAAAGGCCCAATAGTCTGAAGATTTCGATAGTCTAAAAGCCCAATTGTTCGAAGATTCAGTAGTTCAAAGGCTAACTGTACTTTGCCCTTTGGACTATTAAACCTTGGGACTATTAAACCTTGGGACTATTGAACCTTTGAACTATTGAACCTTCTGCTTTGGACTATTGAACCTTTAAAGCTTCAGACTAGTGGACCTTTATATCAGACTAATGAACCTTCGGACTATTGGGCCTTCGGACCAGTGGGCAGACACCCTTTTTGTATTTATATTTTTTGCATGATGTTTTATGTTTCTGTGTAATTCCGCCCCTCCCCCCCCCCCTCTTATTTTTTGGTAGGCAATTTTTTTTTTTTTTTATCTCTCCCTTCCCGCTATACTTTCATAAGGTAAATCCCGCCATGATGAAGAATTTGAACGTACGTACTGTTTTGTTAACTGTTGTTTTGAAACATGCCAATATACTGTGCACATAGTAGCATAATGCTATGTAATGTAAATGTTATTTTCTTTTGTTTCAATCCAATTAAACAATATCTTTTCTTGAGAAATGTATGGTCAGGGGTTAAATCACATTAAGTGACTTAATAGTTGGCTTATCAGATTATATGCGTGTGTTACACCAAATTTGGTAGGGCATAATGTAATTATGTTTTACCCAGATAATATCTTGAGGGAAGACATATAAGAGGGCCGGTGCTATGAGTACAGTTAAATATTGTAACTTTGAGGTATATATATCTGGACTTTATATCAAGCAGAAGAGCTTTAAATTGTGAACAGAATGGTCTTTCAATTACGTCATAAGCACCTGCTTAGTTTGTTGACTGCGATGTATGAAAGAGAGGACAGCTCAAAATCTTTATTGCGATTCTTTAAATGTGTTGTCCTGAATTTCAATCACTGAAAATCATCGAGACCTCTGGGTCATATTCAAGGACCGTACGTATTTGACATAATAAGCACCCGGGACGCTTACGGAAATAAAATTGCACCACTTTTTAGGCCAAAGGTTTTTTCCTAATAAGTGCCCATGCTCAGGGTCCTCGTACAGTGTGTTATTGGAACTGCAATGTACATACATATGAATTGGTTATATTCTAGCCCCACAATAACAACTATGAAAAAGTCAGGAGCATCACACGCAAAATAAGCAAAGAATTTAAGAAAACTTTTGAGAATTTTTAAGTCTTTAAAATAATCAAATGAATTATGTTATCAGTCAAAAAACGTTGGGTCGGCGCTTATTAGAGCAGGGGCACTTCATATGTCAAATAAGGTACTACCATTTAAGTAATGTTGGTGAAGGATTAAAACACAATGCATTCAAAGAAAAAAATTCATAGGTTTTCTCTATGTGATTCATAAAGTAAGGCCTCAGAATTTAAAATGCTGTAAAATTTTAGTAGATTTTGATGGATCCTTTTTGCTGTTTTCATGGTTTATAGCACATTTTGTTCCAGTTTAGCTCAAGTAGATGCTACCTGTTCATATATATTTATTTACACACAGGCACGTGGCAGAATACACTGTTCCACGGCCTATAGCTCAGAACGATACACTACAGTTCCTCATTGGCTCCCCCCAACCCCTCTGCAACAATTGCCATTGCACCCTCACAATCCATTATGTTTTCCTTGCTTGCCCCCTGTACAACCTTCCTAGAGCTTCCTTCGCTCCCCGCAACTCAATTGCTGAGTTCTTCCAGAAAAATCCTCTGAATAAAATTATCTCCTTCCTTCATCATGCTTCCCTCTACAACCATATTAAATTCTCCTCTTCCACCCACTCTCTACTTTGTTTTTGTTTCAACCATGCACCTCTTCTCTCGATCACAGCTTTCTGACTTTTGTTCTTGAAATTATCTCAATCTCCCCCTGTTTCCTTTTCTATCTACCTTTAGAATGATCTGACCTCTCAGGCACAATTTGACCCCGTTGTCATGGTGCCGTTAAGCCCTCATCAAACAAACAAACAAACAATACCACAAGCATACAGGTCCCATTAGCTCTCCGATCAATCTCCCCGATTCTTGTACCTTAATTGATAAAGCACTCAAAAGAACTGGTATGCTGTATCAGTTTATACAAAGATATTATGGAACTGCAACTGGTTTTGAGTGCCAAAACAAAACGGAAACTTTCTGTATCTGCAGTATAAATAGGTTTACAATAAATACTTTTTATTATGCTTAGCATAAGTTGTTTTACATGTGCGTGTGTAAAGGCACATACTGTAGTAGTGGTGAAGAGGCTGAAATTTTGGTGTCTGCCCACTGGTCCAAACGCCCAATAGTCAGAATGTTCAATAGTCCGAAGCAGAAGGTTCAATAATCCAAAGGTTAGAGTTAGGTTTAGCCTTCGGACTATTGAACCTTTGGACTATTGGGCCTTCGGACTATCGAACCTTTAGACTGCTGGGCCTTTGGACTATTGAACCTTTGGACTCTCCGACCTTCGAACTATTGGGCTTTAAAAAAAAAAAAAAACTATTTGGCCTTTTGTTTCGGACTATTCAACCTTTGGACTATTGGGCCTTCATACCAGTGGACTGACCCCAAACTTTCTGCGTGTCCATGTAGGTTCTACAATTATCCTATACGAACATTCCACTCTTAACATATACATCTTCTTATGTGGGAAGGAATGAAGAGATATGCAGCCTGGAAAGACTTGGATTTTGGGGTGCCCTGGAACGTATTAATTGATTTATTTCAGTCCTTTTATCAGGGTAATGTAGCCTGTTCAGTCCGAGGACTGGTCGTACACAGGGTTCTGAGCAATAAGAAACTGAACAAATTCAGAAATATAAGAAAGAAAGAAATATAAAATAGTAGAATAAGTTTTATAAATGGCATAGAAAGAAAACAACATACAACAAACACCTAAACAAGATTGAAAATAATAATAATAATAATAATGATAATAATAATAATGATAATAATAATAATAATAAAATAATAATGATAATAATAATAAATAAAAGTAAACTAGTAACATTGTAACCAATGGCAAGAATTGAAAATTAGTAAAATCATAAAAGTAAAAATAAGAAAATAGTGCTAAAAGAAGTAAAAAGATAAGACTGAACTTTAAAGATGAAAGCTCAAATTGGGCAAGGTAAGTATCAGTTGTTTGATTTGGCTCTTAAAAGTGACTAAGGAATGACAACATTCAAATCATTATTTGAATCTGTATTGTTGAAATTTACAATAAAAAAGGAAATTGAGCATGTTGAATGTCTGTTTGAATTTAGGATAGAGCATCAAATTTTCAAGATTTCATATCACTCATAAATGTCTGACTTTAAACTTGTACCCCTTGTGTCACTCATGATCACTGGTAATGCACAGTACAAAAGCAAAGGAAAAACATGACACTACATCTTAGCTCCAAGAACCATAAGCCAAATTTGAACATATGTATACATCCCATTTCATTTCGTCAATATCTGATAAAAAGTTTGAGTAATTTTAACATTGTTATAATCATCCTTTCAAGTAATTTTCTTAAATTATTACTTTCAGGTTCAAAAAGAATGGGCAGCAGGTAAATTTCAGATCAAACCAGGTGATGAAGACATTCATACAGCTAATGAGAGGCGGTTGAAGGAGCTGATTGGAGAGGCAGCAGGGAAGTTACATACAGGCAGGAGCAGAAATGATCAGGTTTGGTCACTTGTTATCAAAAATTTAAATACATACTTGAGCCATGGCCCACCAGAAGAGTGGGTGCTTATCCTGTGTTTCCTTGGCGTAAGCAGATGAGAACACATGACTCCCTCGGATAGGAGGTCATCGCAGGTCAACTCCTTAGCAGTGCTGATACTCATTTATAGCTGAGTAGACTGAAGCAAGTAAATTCTTTTGCTCAAGGACAATGCAGCGCTCATAAGAGGAGTCACACCCGGTACCTTTTGCATACGAGCATGACTCCTTACCACTGAGCCACTGAACCTCCTCATTACCTCACTTGGTAGTTATTCTATATGCTGTAGCTGAATATGTGACAAACTTCAGAGTATATTTCCAATAACATGTATCATATTATGGAATGTCATCACATGTTTTCTAGCTGATGAAAAATTGTTTTCCTTTTATAAGGGTCAAGGACATTTTTGTGTACACATGAAATGATTAAAACATGAAATGATTAAAATATGAAATGATTCAAACATGAAATGATTCAAACATGAAATGATTCAAACATGAAATGATTCAAACATGAAATGATTCAAACATGAAATGATTCAAACATGAAATGATTCAAACATGAAATGATTTAAATATGAAATGATTCAAACATGAAATACATGAAATTTCAAACATGAAATGATTCAAACATGAAATGATTCAAACATGAAATGATTCAAACATGAAATGATTCAAACATAAAATGATTCAAACATGAAATGATTTAAACATGAAATGATTCAAACATGAAATGATTCAAACATGAAATGATTCAAACATGAAATGATTCAAACATGAAATGATTCAAACATAAAATGATTCAAACATAAAATGATTCAAACATGAAATGATTCAAACATGAAATGATTTAAACATGAAATGATTCAAACATGAAATGATTCATACATGAAATGATTCAAACATGAAATGATTCAAACATGGAATGATTCAAACGTGAAATGATTTAAACATGAAATGATTCAAACATGAAATGATTTAAACATGCTATTTAAACTTTGTGTCACTTTATTTTGGGATAAAAACTTTAATACAATTATTAATGACATACATTATAATCCTTGTGTCTCTGTTGGGGAAAAGAGTATCATCATGCACAAGATTTCAATACAAAATTGCACAAAATGGCAGCCTCCATGTGTCAACTTCAAACAAGAATAACTTAAGGTAGGAATAAGATTTGGACTTGATGTTTTTAGTAGTTGGTTTATATTGTAATTATCTATCATATGAAATAAGGATTGTATCAGACTTTGTCTTCTTTAACATTGTCATACATGTTTGTGAGCTTGAGTATGTTTGGAAATGACAACACTACTCTTTTTGTATTAAGTAGGTACATGGTGGAAACCATTCACCTTTACCACACAAAAGTACGAGCTACCAATTTGACTAAAGTTAATACTGACGGTGTAATAGGTATTTTCAATTACACGACGACGACGAGTGAACACATAATTACAATGACGGGGTCGTCGCCTGCCTATTCGATTATGATAGTAACAATGCTATTACGAAACGCTTAATACGACCCAGACGAGAACACAGGTACACGTGCGGACAGACATAACATCAACGACCAAGTCAATGTCCACAACCTTTGATAACCAGTTGTGGTGCACTGGCGATGTGAATTAGAAAATTTTCAATTACAACTTTCCCTTATCCTTTTATTCTGCAAGGCTGCAACTGATCTGCGAATATGGTTAAGGGATGCCATGCAAAACGTACGCAAATATCTCATAGAGTTTATGGAGGTTGCAACCAAAAGAGCAGAACAGTAAGTGTTTTCTCCATTGATATTAAAATTGAATGGGAATTTTTTTTTTCTTTGTTTTCATTGAAAATTTGCACAATTGAAGTGGAAGGGTTTGAAAATGTAAAAAATTGAAATAAATTTACAACTTTGCAATATCTGGACTGTTAGTTATGTTAGATATTCTATATAGTAAAAATATTCTTTTTTGGTCAAAAATGTTGTGTTTATTAGATCAGTTCCACAGTAGAAAAATGAAGTGTGAATTTCATTGTTATTACAGGAATTATTGCATTACATTTTTCGAAGACGCTTGATACAAATTTACAAATTTATGGTTTAGCAAAGCTGCTACCTTGTTTCAGTGGCTGTGAACCTTTAATGGAATCATTCAATGTTTAAAGGAATATTTGCATTGTTTTTTGTCAAATTTTATTTGAAAGAGCATTCTTCTAGAGCCAATTTGGTACAAAAAATTAGGTTGATATCATATTCAGTTCAGGAGATACAGATTTTTAAAGATTTCCTAATTGCATTTTAAAGTTTTTGTACAGTATGATGAATTCATGTTTGATGATGTCATAGAGACAATTCCATTGCAAATGTTTATGTATTTCTTTGAACGTTAATTGGTTGTTTCTGTATGATTAGAAACAATTTTCCAAACGTTTTTGAAGTAGGGTATATTTGGCAATGTATATAAATACCTAACTTTCATCAATTTATTTTTCTCGCAGGTTTTACTAATAAAAAAGAATGATAGATTTTAATGAAATGCATCAACTTTGTGATGTCATACTGAGCCATTTCCCATTCATTTATTGGCATTTTTTGTGAACCTTAAAATTTGAATATCTCTTGGGAGGAATAAACATATCAACATGATTTTTGTACTAAATTTGTTTCCAAAATTGTTCTCTTTCTTCTGACAGGTTATGAAACAACAGGAATATTCCTTCAAACATAATAATTTAGGAGCATGTAGTGATTAATCACAATAATCAAGCCAAAACGCAATCACCTCACAAATACCTTAATGCAAGATTTGCTAATATAAAAAAAATCATGCAACTAGCACTGGTGTAGATATCAATAAGATTGGGCGATGATAAAGTTGATTACTAGTAAAGGCCTATCTTTAATCAAGGAGAGTACATAAACTGCAGTGTTTACTAACAAATTGATTAAGTATACTTAATTGCATAAGTTGTGTGTAACAGGACTAAATAGCATGTTGACACAACTCGTAAAACTTCAGATGAACTTAAAGAATTATCTTTCGGAGCTTTTATAGAAGTTATGATCAGATATAAATCGGCGATTTGTTGAAGCAAGAGATAAAACTGATTAATCGGAAGAGGGCTTTTTAGAAACATTTATTGGCTCGCATGCAAAGCATTATGCGAACCTATGTAATAGCGATTACGTCCGTCCGGTCGTCTGGCCGTCTACAGATTTGTCCTGAGATTTCCTCAGAAATGTTAAAGTTTGTTTGAGAATTCCTCAGAAAATGTTAAAGTTTCTTCAGAGTTCCTCAGAAAAAGTTTCTTCAGATATCCTTATGGAAGGTTGGAAATTCCTTATAAAATAATACAGTTTTTCAGAGAGACTTAAGACAGGATTGAAGACTAATTTTTTAAAATGTCTACAAAACATTTAATATTTTCTTAGAAGATAACTGTAAAATGATATAATTTTCCAATATTCTTCAAATTCCTCAAGTCTCTCTTGTAGCACTTGAGATTATTTGGGCACCAACAGTTGTATCAGGCATGATTATTAAACTCCGCCTTTATTATTGTGGTCATTTGCATAAAGTTGCTACAGTATATGACCTGACCAGACTTTTTTAATTAGTATGCTTAGTCAGGCAATGTAACAGGATGTGATTGCATATGGACATAGGGAGGGATGCCATGTGGGAAATGGATGGGGCCATGAGGCACATATGATATAATATTTACCATGTTGTATATACACTAAGGGCTATATCAGGCATAATTATTTGACTCCACCTTTTTTTTTTATTCAGCAACTCATTTGCATTTAAGTTATTATATGAACTGACACTTTCATACATAGTATGCTCAATCAGGGACTGATAACTAGGATGAGACTTCTTATGGAGCCTATGGGACGTCATGTGAGACATAGAGTGGGATGCCATGTGGAATGCCATATGGTATGCCATGTGGGATGCCATGTGGGATATGGGGTGGGATGCCATGTGGAACAGGGTGGAATGCCATGTAGGATATGTGGTGGGTGGAATGCCATGCAAGACATAGGGTGGAATGCCATGGGATGGAATGTCATGTGGGATATGGGATGTCATGTGGGACATGGCGTCCCACCCCATTTCAACAAGTCATTTGCATGTTAAGTTATTATATGAACTGACACTTCCATACATAGCATGCTCAATCAAGGACTGATAGCTAGGATGAGACTTATTATGGAGCATATGGGATGTCATGTGGGACATTGGGTGGGATGCCATGTGTGACATAAGGTAGGATGCCATGTGTGACATAAGGTAGGATGCCATGTGTGGCATAGGGTAGGATGCTATGTGGGACATAGGGTAGGACGCCATGGGGACATGAGATGTGATGCCATGTGGGACATAAAGTAGGATGTCATTAGGACATTGGGCGGGATACCATGTGGAACATATGGTGGGATGCCATGTGGGACATCAGGTGGGAAGCCACTGATGTGGGACACAGGGAGGGATGCCATGTGGGACATAGGAAGGGATGTCATGTGGTACAAATGGTTGGATTGATGTGGGTCATAGCGTGGGATGCCATGTGGGACATATGGTGGAATGCCATGTGAGACACTGTATGGTGGAATGCCATGTGGGAGATATGGTGGAATGCCATGTTGGACAAGGCATGTGATATCATGTGGGACATGAGGTGGGATGTCATTTGGGACATAAGATGTGATCCATGTGGGACATAGGGTGGAATGCCATGTGGGTCATATGATGGGATGCCCTGTTGGACATATGATGGAATGCCACATGGGATGTCTTGTGGGACATGGGGTGGGATGCCATGTGGGAGATATGGTGGAATGCCATGTGGGACATGGGATTGGATGTCATGTGGGACATGGGGTGGGATGCCATGTGGGACATGGGGTGGGATGTCATGTGGTACATGGGATGCCTTGTGGGACTTAGTGTGAGATGCCATTTTTATAATTGGCCAGGTCATATGATATGGGTATCAATTTGCATGGGCATGCGAATTATGACAGTATTTACCGTTCTAGTTTAACATGCAAGCGATTGCTAAATGTTCACAGCCCTATGGTGTCACCCCCAATGTAAAGAGTCATCGGAAGGCATTTGACAGTTTAACACCCGGACTTCTCTGAAGGAAAACTAGTGTGTGTGTGTGAAATTTAGTCAAGTAATCAAGTTACTATGTCACCTTTTGTTAGTACTTTTCCATAAGTACTACATTTTTGAAATCTTATGTCTTGTACGCTCTAATAAAACTGCATGTATCGATTTCTTTCATAATCTGAATTTCCATCTTTAAAATCCTGTGCATAATTTTCATGCTTCCATGGGTATAAGAGCCAGCTTTACTTTGTAAGTTCATTTATAAAAATTTACTATCTGATTCGGTTGTTTCGAGTTAAGTTCTCTTTAAGTAGCGTATAAACTTAGGTATCCACATGACTGAATGATATGAATAAACTGATCTCTATACTTTTTGTTTTCAGAGAAATTGATGTTCTAATGCCAGGCTATACTCACATGCAGGTTAGCAAGGATTTTGTATATATTTTTTTTATCAAGGACAAAAACTGATATTTTCATAATCTTTTTCTTTTATATATATGTGCACAGTACTCTTGTTCTCAACCCTTTGAAGTTTAGCACACTAAGTCACCTTTGACTTGTTTTTAGAGTGGACCCAAGGAATTTGCAAGTACGGGAGGTAGATAAACACCAGGTTAACACCCTGCTCTTTTAAGAAGTCTTCAGACAATCAGACAGGAAGTGACTATTTTACCTTCGGTACCGACTGCTTTACATCCCCTCTAAAGGCAAGGAATGTCACCCAACCATTACCCACTTTTCCGAAAGGTCAGGTGGGGTGAAGGTGTGATGCAGAAAAAAAACCTCTTTTCCTGATGTCAGCATATGGTTCTGCATATCTGTGGAAAAATCGCTGGTTAAATCACAGTTGGGCTCAAACCTTGGACCCCAGTTTTGCGAAGCAAAGCTACAGGCATAAATGAGTATTCCACACCACATGTCATCATAATTGCTAAATATATTGCAGGCCTTGTTTCACTGGAGAAGTTCTAAGAGAAAAGGATAAAATTAGTTGCGCCCAAATCATGCTTGATGTTTTGATTATAATATAGTGCAAGTAATATACTACAAACTTCATGTAAAAGGCAGACACAAGTTTAAGTGGGAGAGAAAAACTCTTTTAGATGATTGGTATCAGAGAGTTAATAGGCATGTCCCTGAATGTGGCTTACCATTGTGGCAGATGGAACTCTTATCATAACAAAAGGGTCACAAAGAGTTAGCCATGACTCAATGGACTATGATGCCGAAAGTGCAAAAATAAAAATCGGCTTAAGATACTGTTTGTTAATCATATACATTTGATTTGTTGTGTTACCTACCAACTGCCTAATCTAAGCTATTTCTTCATTCTTCTTTATTCTTATTTAGCAGAATATTATAAGTTTTTCCATCAACTTGTTCTTTTTATGCTCCATGTTATCAATCAAACATTTTAATTTGCTTAATGGGCTATGAATGGAACACAATGATGTATGACAATATGATAGATGATTTTGATGATTTTTTCATTATATCCCATTAGAGAGCTCAACCAATCAGATGGAGTCACTGGATCTTGAGGTAATTATCTATTTTTTCCTTTCATGTGGTTGTTTCCTTCAAAATGACTGTTTTCAATACCCCTAGTAAGCGTAGTTTGTGTACAGACTAAAAGGGCGTAAAGTATGTATGTGTGACATCACATGCAAATACTCAATTGGGAGGAGAGCACTGGGGAATGTGATGTTTGGTCCCTACAAGACATATTGTGCCCATTTTTTTAGTATCCATGTGTTTCATCCACACTCCAACCTTTTTGTTTGTACTAAAGCAAGAGAATCATGAATATTCAGTGTTCTTATCTATAACCCTCATCCATAGGAGTACAAACGGAGAATGTTGAGCTCCCAGTGACTGCTGTGATAGTGAATGAAGCCAAAATGTTTTAACACGAGTTACCCAGACTGCGATTTTCCTCATTGACTAACAATAACGAATCATGAAAGTTACGTGACTTAAAAATCTGTCGCTATGCTTTCTTTTATTACCTCCGCCAACGAAGTTAGACGGAGGTTATGTTTTCGCCTCTGTTTGTTTGTTAGTTTGTCATCAAGATATCTCAATTACTGATGATGGGATTTTGATAAAATTTGGTGTGTGGTTTTGTTATTGCTTAAGGAAGAAGTGATTACAATTTGGGACTTATTAGAACAGGCGGAGAATAGAAATGGAAGTGTGAGAATATTTTAGGGCAAGATTTATCAAGACTTAATTAAAACTTTTCAATGGAATGTGCTGAACAATAAACTCATGCCATGAAAGAACAGCCATACAATCAATTTTTTGTACTGAAAGAAAATCAAGTGAAGTGGGCTCTGTATAATTAAAAATGATGGAATGTGAATCTACCTTGAATAGAGCTCAAACAATGAATGCTTAGCCTGAATTAAACTGAAAACAATGATCACAAGTGATGATCCTCAAGTGTTTAGAATGTAAATGGCAATACAGATCAACAGTGAGAAAGAGATTGTTTGGGATTATAACTTGGTGGGTCGAGGGTTTCTGAGGTAGATGGTATTAGGGTTAGGAATTAACAGGGGGCGGAGTGTTATAATTCTAGTTAAATATGTTATGTAAATTTTGATATTCTAGGTAATATTAAGTCATCGAGCGAAACCTATGTCATCCTAACACAGAAAGTGGAATTTTGGGCCAATTGTTTAACCTTGCACCATGCAAATCGACAAATTTGCCCAGGACTAGTGTTAAGTTAACAACGTAACATTCAAAACAACCTTACCATGCTATAAATGATCTCATGTGCAAGACATAATGATAAATTTGCAAAGTTTTTAAGTATGATGTAAAGGTTGTGCGATTTGGAAGCTCGACAAATATAAAATCTCAGTTTTTACTTTTTCTAACACATGGAGCTATGGTAGGCTGGAAGTATTTGCCAATTTGCTTAAGTCTAAAAAGTGATCAAATCTGCCCAAATTAGCCCCAAATTCCACTTTTTGTGTTAGGACGACATGGGTTTTTCCTGATAGCTTCATATTATCTAGAATGCCCAAAGGTACGTAATAAATTTGGAAAAGAATAAAAACAAAGCGATAGCGTTTTTAATTAAGTGACATTTATCACTCGTTATCATTGCAGTCAATGGGGAGAATTGTGATTTGCATGGCCTAAGGTTTAAAAATCAGTTGGAAATTCAACCTTCCGAGGACGACATAGGTTTCTCCCGACTTAATAGTACCTTAAGTACCAAAAGCTAACATGACATATTAGGGAAAAAATGGAAGCGACAGATTTTTAAATAAAGTGACTTTTATAAATCATTATCATTACAGTCAATGGGAAAATTGTGGTCTGGGTGACTCTAGTTGATACGTGTTGGCTTCACTCGGTGATTGAGCTTGGCATTCTCTGTTTACTCTTAGTTCTATTCTGCAGCAGGTTTGTATTTGATCACATTTCTTTGGCATTTTCACAGTTCTATGTTTCCCATGGCCAGGAATTTGCAGAGGTTGAATGAACTTACGGAGAGAGTCAATGTGCTTCCACTTGGTTGGTAAGTGTTATGGTACCAGTAGTTAATTGTAACTGACCCTAGGTATTTTGGCATGAACGTCCTTTTGTTGTGATGCAACGGATCATGATGATCTCTGCCCCTCTGTATACGTCATCACTCCTCACTTTCAGAGGTACAAGAGACATGGATGTGGCTCCATACTCTTGGGCATGTGTGTGGCAGATGGATTTGACTGCCAGTGAGTCCAAGCTGTCTGCAGTAAGATGTTTTAAAATGCTGAAACTGACATTTGAAGAAATTGCTTTTATTTAGGTTTAAATCTTCCTTTTAATGGTAACCTTTTTTCCTCATTTGCATTTTCGTTTTCTTTAAAACTTTTGCCCTATTAATTTAAAAATATGCTGTATTTTATATAGGAAGTTGCCATGGCAATCCTATAAACGGTCTTTTTACTCCTATAAATGAATTGTGAATAAGTTCCCTCTGCAGAAGATTAATTAATTTTCCAGAATGATGCAATTGTTTCTACACATATAACTAAACACATCCCCTCGTCAGTCTTCCATATATTAGCTGGAATTGTAAAAATATATTTGTATTGAATATGAGATTTTAAATTGTTGGAAAATGACCTTTTTGGATTTGCTTCTTTTGTAGTGGTGCTATAGCTGGGAATGCATTTGGTGTGGATAGAGAATTTCTAGCTAAAGGTATGTGGTTTTTGTTGTCCAAGAATATTATAGTTGATGTAAGGGGAGTGTCATTTTGCTCATTTTCATATATATATATATATATATATATATATATATATATATATATATATATATTTTACTTCAAGTTATACCTTACCTTCCATGCTATAATTATGCAATCTGGTCATATGACCTGATTCTAACGCACTTCTAACCGACCCTAAAAGACGCAGTAGCCAGCCAAGCCCTGACCTCCATAATACCTCTGTACCACCTCACTCTTTTTCAGCGCGTTTGTTTCACTAACATCGCTGAAAACTGGTCATTTTTGTTTTATATTTCAATTAACCTTTCTAACTTTTTTCTCTTCGGCAGCTTCTACCTGAAGGGTTTTTACGCTGCCCGTTCTCATCTGGCTCGCCTTTTCAAGTCTTCCGAGAGTAGGGTGAGATAGCCATGGGTCCGAGATTTCTTCGGCCGACCTACACGACTTTACCCGTGTAGCCTACACTTAGGATAGCGGGTTTTTGTCTCCATTCGTACATAGCGAATGGCTAGTTCGAGAGCGTCCTACTCTCGTGGTGGGTGTTTTAGGCCCTAGAGCACAGGTTGTGCCTGCCTAGGGGTCCTCTCACCCCGGGAATTAGTCTTTTTCTCCCTTAGCCCCACCCGCCTCGAGGTGACCCTAGCGTTATACTTTGTATAGTGTTTAGCACGCTAGGATATTTCAGTACACCTCGTATGCATTAAGCCAATTTCCTTTTTTTCGATTTTGGCGCATGCGCATTGGGTCATAGTCACCGCTGGGTAAATGTGGGGTCGCCCTGTAACAACTCTAGGGAGCTACAGTTGTTACTAGCGAGCTTATTTTCGTTTTCACGTTAACAGCATATGAATATTTTTATTTTTCTCACACAGTTTTTGAGTTAAAATATTTAATTTTCAGGATTGAAGTTGGGGTGTCGGAGAGACCGTGGGTGGGTCTCTCCGACGACCTAATTACAGGGAAAATAATCTTTCCTTTTTATCTTTACAGACCTCAAGTACACAGTGGTTGGTGTTTCCCACGCTACCCCGGCGCTAGAAAAGTCATTACGTTGGACGCGTTTTCGGTTTCTAAAGTTTTTCAGATAGAAAATTTTTTGGTTTTTAAAATTTTTTTCTGTTAAAGCAAGTGTTGTTGTTCTGTTTAGAATGCTATGCCTCGTCTCTCTTTAGCGTGTCCGTAAGATCATAGTTACTTTGCCGTGTTTAGGTTTGTACGCTTGGACTTACGTTCTTCTCTTAAGAAATTTATTTTTCAGTAAAAAATTTTTCTGTTTAAGAGAGTTTTGGTGTTCTGTTTAGACTGCTAGGCCTCGTCTCTCTTTAGCGTGTCCGTAAGATCATACTTACTTTGCCGTATTTGTGTATGTACGCATGGATATATGTTCTTCTCTTTTCAGATATATAAAAGAGATTCACTGAGAAGGTTACGCTCTTAGAGGCGTTGCGCCTAGAGCGGTAACGGTAAGAGAGAGAGAGAGAGAGAGAGAGATATCCTCTTAGGGGCGTTAACTAACGCCGCCTAAGTTGTAAACACGGTTCCAAACGGTTCCATTGGACAGTCCTGTCGACTCCACAACCCTTGTAACGCCGCTGAGCGCCGGTTGTTGTGAGTTCGGGACAGTTCCATAAGGTTCGGGAGTCCATACGGTTCCGCGGCCCGTTGTTACGGGCGAACGGTTCCATTGACAGTTCCGTGAGTCCATACGGTTCCGCGGCCCGTTGTTACGGGCGAACGGTTCCATTGGACGGTTCCATACGGTTCCGCGGCCCGTTGTTACGGGCTTAACGGTTCCGACGGTTCCGCGGCCTGTGTTTACACGGGTCCGTATTTAACAGATTAACGTACATAGTACGGTTTAATCCGGTTATACGCCCACTAGCTACAAGCTACGTGGTCGGGTGACAGGTGACATTCTTGACAAGAAGTATAGCATTGGCAGCTATTTTCTTCTTGGTCCCGTAGCCATTAGCTACGCAGTTCCACGGCTTGTGTGAACGCATTTAAGACTGTCTACGTTGAACGTTATACGTTCCGTATTTATTTTCACCTGTATCATGGACATGGAGGACAGGTCCCCGAGTGTCGATGTTTTACACACCCAGGATGTCCCGCGATGCGTAGCGTGCAAACGCCGCTTTAATTTACGCTCCGGTGACATCCATCTCACGTGTTATGCGTGCAGATTATGCTGCGAGTCAAATCCCTGTACTCTTTGCAGCGATTGGGATCTAGCGGCGTGGTCGGAGCACAGACTCCACCGCGACCGGTATTTTCAAAGAGCGGCGGAGAAAGTGGAGAAGCGACGGTCCGATAGGCCCTCTTCGTCTTCCCCGCCGCCGCCGCCACCCAGGCTTAAAGTGCGCCCACCTCCCGTCCGGGAGGCGCGGCCGCCGCCCACTCTCAGCGAGGCACCTCTTGAAGGGCCCCCTCAACTGAGCAGGCGTACGCTAACACGTACTCCAGTGGTGCCTAACACTGTGTCGGAGCCTCCGTCTCCCGTTAGGGTCTCCCAAGAGCGAGGCAGACCCCGGAGGGGGACAGGATCGGGACAGTGCACGCAAGGAGAGGCAGAGTCGACGTCACAGGTCCTCTTCCTCTTCCTCATCCTCCCTGAGTATAGGCGGAGACATAAGAAGCGGCAGAAAAGTCGGGCCACCCCTTCGAGGATCCCTTTTCCAGGACACGCTCCAGAAAACACTGGAGACTTTGGTGTCGCAGGCTCTGGAGCGGAGACTATCGCTGCTGCTCCTCACCCCGGCAGCTACCACTGCCGCGGCTTGGCACCCCTGACCCAGAGGTCTTGGAGGAGGATGCCCTCGACATCTACCCTCGGGAGAGGATGTCGATTTGCCGCCCCGGTTCCAGTCGTCCGCAGTGCCGACATTACGATGCCGTTTGCACGGATATGGCCTCCGTATCCTACCGGATATCGGACGAGGTCCTCTTTCCGCCACCCCCGTGGACCCCCTTTACAAGGGGCGGGTCGCCCAGCTTTTGGATTTCCTGGCACGGGAAATTAAACTGGAGGTCACAGAGGACCCCTAGTCGAAGCGGGCCCGCAGTCTCACCGTGACTGCTAAGCTCAGCCCGAGGATGCTACGCCACGGGCTAAGCTTTTCCCCATTGATGCCTCCCTGATTTACAGGATTAGACATTGGGCTAGGGTCCCGGATAGGGACTGGACGCCCTTCCACCGGGCGTTGATCGGGCCACGCAGGTCCGCCTCGGATTTTCGGGAGGTCATACGCCCTCCCGGAATCCCGGAGGCAGTGTGGCAACTCCTCCGCCAACCGGCGAGCGGCACCGCAGCTGTGTCTGGCTTGGACAAGGCTCGAAATTTCTGGATCCTGCGGTCCAGCGGAGGGAAGCTTCCCTATTAGCTGTTGACCGACCGTCCGACGGGTTATAAGTACCAGGCCCTTGCCGTTTGGGTAACGGAAGGCTTAGACTCGGTCTTGCGCAGGCATCTTCCGCCGATGTCCTTACACGCATTCCCTGCCTCTGTTAACTGGACTCGGATTTGCTCGACGCGACAGTCGACCAACTTGCCCGAGCCTCCACTAGGACGGTCCGGGAGAGACGCGAAATATTCTCCCTCTCCTTGGACTCTCGGCCGTCACTCAGGCGGACCTTCGGCGGTTGCCAGCTGAGGGTCCGGACCTATTTGCTGGTCACTTCCGAGATGTTCTGTCGCGCCAAGCTGGCCGCCAGGGCGATCTTCGAAGACTCAGAAGCTGTTAGCGAAGACGGCCTTTCTCTTCTCTTCCCGCTCGTCGCCACCCTTCAACCCCATTCAACGGGCCGGGTACGCCTAACCGGCGACGGTTCCGATTTCGGTGCCACTGTCACGGCGCCCTCTTCAGCTCCTCCCTCTGCCAGGAGTTCACTGTGGACCAGCAGAGGGGCAGGGCGGGGACCAGTCGACGCTCCTTCCCGCTGCGCGCAGAGCGGTACCTCTTCCCGAGGGAAGGGAAGGCCAGGGGCCGGCGTTTTGACCCACCCCGACTCCCCGTTGAATGGGGCTTCAGTCGGGGGGCGTCTACAGGAATTTTCAGAGGCCTGGGAGAGTATCACCACCGACAAGTGGGTGCTCCGAACCATTCGGCAGGGTTACCGTCTGGAGTTCACGTCTCCCCCGCCTCAGGGAGGGGTCTTTCGACCCACTCCCACGCCTCGTCTGGGCGACCACACCGAGTTGTTGAGGTCCGAAATCGGGAGTTGCTGGCGAAGAACGCCATCACCTTCATCCCAACCCTCCCAGGAACCTCGTAATGTCCACGTTTTCCTGGCCCCCAAGAAGGGGAACAAGTGGCGCCCGATAATCAATCTCAGGCCACTCAACAGGTTCATTCGACCGTTGAAGTTCAAGATGGAGACTCTTCGCTCCATCCTCCCTCAGTTGACGAGGGGCCTGTGGGCCACCTCCGTCGACCTCGCGGACGCATATCTCCATGTGCCGATGTTCGAGGAACACAGGCGTTTTCTGGCGTTCCAATTCGAGGGAATGACGTACACGTTCAGGGCGTTGCCCTTCGGGCTATCGACTGCCCCCAGGGTCTTCACCCGGATTACGAGGGTTCTAGCGGCCTTCTTACGAAGGCAAGGCATCCGAATCTTTATGTACCTCGACGACTGGCTGATCGTTGCGATAGACGCAGCCACCGTCGAGAGACACACGAACGTGGTCATACGGGTGGCCCAGGACTTAGGGTGGGTGATCAACCTCACCAAGTCCAACCTGGTTCCGCCTCAGACTCCCACTTTTCTGGGGCGGTCATGGATTTTCCTCGTGGTCGTATCCGACCGGCGACGGAACGGATCCTTGCCGTGAGGGCGGAGCCGACGCCCTTCTCCTCGTTACGGCCTCGCCGGCGCGAGCCTGGCTGGTATTCTTGGGTACCTAGCCAGCCTCGTAGATGTGGTCCCCATGTGCAGATTTTACATGCGGGATCTACAATTTCATCTACTGAGTCATTTCGTACCATCCAGGAGAGACCTCAGCGTCCTCGTTCCCCGCACACGGGCGGTGGTCCCCACATTTGGTGGTGGTGCGCCCACTCGCACCTGTCACAGGGAGCGATTTTCCGCCCGTCAGACCCTCGATGTCGGTGGTGACCGGCGTCTTTTGACGGGTGGGGAACGCATTTAGCGTGGTCCCAGGTCGCGGGATTTTGACGGGCGCCTGGTGCGATCGGGCACATCAATCTGTTGGAACTAGAGGCGATACGCCGGGCTCTTGTTCACTTCCTACCTCAGGTCCGAACAAGACTGTTCTCATACGCACGGACAACACCACGGTAGTGGCGTTTATCAACAGACAGGGAGGCACGAGATCCAGGAGCCTCTGGATCTTAGCCAAGTCCCTTCTGTCTTGGTGCATGTTGAACAAGGTCACGCTCCAGGCGGTCCACCTGCCAGGCACGGAGAACACGACAGGATCTGTTGTCCCGCCTCCGGGAGCCCCACAGAGTGGGCTCTTCTCCCGCGGGTGGCCGACGCGATCTGGTTAACCTTCGGTCTCCCGGACGTAGATCTGTTCAGCGTCCGTGACAACCACAAGCTACCAATTTTTGCGCTCTCACCCCGACTCCAGAGTCTGGGCGGTAGACGCGCGTCACGATCCGTGGACCCACCGTGGGCTACGCCCCACCGTTCGCTCGTGCGAGAGTACTGAACAAGGTGGTGTCCGATCGGGTGTTCCATGTTTCTTCTGGTGGCTCCCAATTGGCCCGCCAACTGTGGTTCCTCAGCTTCTCCATCTTGTCGCAGGTTTCCCCGTCACGAACTTCCGGTCTCGGACGAGTTAGTCTCCATACCGGGTTCGGCGAACTGCACCACAATCCAAGAGCGCTCCATTTGACTGTGGGCCTCTATCCGCGAATCCCTTTGTGTCGCAAGGTCTTTCGAGGCGGCTGCCCAAGTGGCGGCCTGCAGCCGGAGATCTTCCACTTTGGGCATGTATGCTTCCAGACTCGGAATGTTCCGAGACTGGTGCCGGGATAGATCGGTTTCTCCGCATACGGCGCCTCTTGGTGACGTGAGCGGACTTTTTTGTTGGCCCAGTTTAATCTGAATAAGTCCATCAATACAGTCAAAGGGTTCCGTGACGCCATAGCGGCTATCCACCGGGGCTTCCTCGACGGCTCGACTGTCACCGACGCCGCAGCCTCTGGAACGGTTGATTAAGGGATGTTCTTGCAACGGCCTTCAGTTCGAACCTTGCTCCCCTGGGATATGCAGGTGGTCCTCGAGACTTTGCACGGCTCCGCTTTGAGCCTCTGCCGGAATGTCCTCTCAAGGAACTGACGATCAAAACTGTGTTTTACTCTCCGCAGCCTCGGCTGGCGGAGGGCTCTTCACGCGCTCTCCTCAAAGAGGGTCATATTCGCTGAATCGGGGCGTTTCGCCTCGTGCCCGACCCGGCCTTCTTAGCTAAGAATCAGACGATCGAGTTTTTACCAGAACCTATTTTCCTTCCGTCGCTCGCTCGTTTTCTGACACGACAGAGGACAAGGTCTGTGTCCTGTTCGATGTCTCAAACATTATATCAAGCGTCGACGCAACCTTTTCGGAAGGGCGTTACGCTCTTTTTGTGTCCTTCCAACAGCCGCATCGCGCTGTCTCAAGGGATACGATTTCCGCTGGATTGTTCAGGCGATCACGTATAATCGGTCCGCGTTGTTCGCGGAACGTTGGTTCACGCGCACCAGGTACGAGGCATAGCTGCGCCAATTGCGCTCTTTGGTGGGGTTCCCCTTCACGATCCTTCGTGCTGCGCGTGTGGAAAACGCCAGCCACGCTTCGTCTCAGCTTATCTGGTGGATATTCCGGACTTTCAGGGCGGAGTTGCACGGGCGTACTTTCGAAGACGGCGACCACCCCCTTCTTAAGGTGGGTGCTCTTTTCTTATTCCCGTTCTTTTGAAGTTGTTTACGTTATTTGTCTTAACGTTTTCGTCCCCCTTCATTTTCACTAACGTTTAATTTCGTCCTTTGTTCGGGCTGTGGTTATTTCGTTTGTTTACTCTAACGAAAATTTGCCGTTGTTTTGGCAATTCTTCTTTCGCTCTTTTCCGACGGAATTTTTGCCGCTTTTTGGCGATTTCGCTTTTACGTTTACGCTTTACTAACGCGTTCCGTTGTTTTCTGCTTAGTTTACCTTTACAGACGGTTTGTTCACTTCATGCTTTCTGACCGCTCCGCCCTCTGACGAACTTGGTGAGTTTTCGTCATGCCGTTTTGAGCGGAGTTTACAGTTTGTTTCTGTTCACTGTCGGGTTGCGTTTGCGTGTTTTTCACGTATGTGTCACCATTATTCTGTTGACGTTTTACCTCCGTTATTTTCCGCAAGGTGTTCTATGTTTCCTTGCCATAACTTGTAGTGGGTTGCTATTCCTCATAGTTCCTATTCGGAGGTCTTTTCGTCTACGGGAGAAGGAATTTAGTCCCTTACGGGGTTTTTCGACTGAGTGCGAGTGCAGTACCAGCCTTACAAAAAAAAAAAAAAAAATATGTGTGCTTCGGTCTGAACTCCCTTCCTTCCTTTCCTCGGTTGCAATCTGATTGCATAATTATAGCATGGAAGGTAAGGTATAACTTGAGTAAATTTACCGCTAAGCGTAGCGATATTTACGAGAGTTATACTTACCTTCCATGCATCCCGCCCGCCTCCCCTCTCGTTCAGGCCTCGGTGGAATGTTGAGTGAGGTGGTACAGAGGTATTATGGAGGTCAGGGCTTGGCTGGCTACTGCGTCTTTTAGGGTCGGTTAGAAGTGCGTTAGAATCAGGTCATATGACCAGATTGCATAATTATAGCATGGAAGGTAAGTATAACTCTCGTAAATATCCCCGCTACGCTTAGCGGGGTAAATATATATTATGATAGAAGACTGTTAAGAAACAAATTGGTGAAAAATTCCATGTAAATATCTAATTCTGTTTAGGAGTTAACATTTTTCAAAGATTTTATGAGTTAAAAAGTGACCTCCAGTGTAAAATGTGATTTCATAAAGGCAGATTCAAGACAATTTGTTTGGTATTTAATTTTTATAAAACAAAGGGAAAAAAGGGTTTCTTTTACTTAGAGAGTATGGTACATAGGCAGAGCATGTTGTTGTAAAGTGTATGTTATATCTCATCTCAGTAATAAACAAAAAATTGTTTCTAATACTTTAGATAGAGGCAATTAAATTTGGCAAAGAAATACATAAACTTTGTCTGAGATCTTGACATCACATTGTACATTGTGATATCACACTTATACACTTTTGAAATGCAATAACTCAAAAACAGAAATAAGATAACAACATGATTTTTACACCATTCTGTTTCTTTAATAGTCTTCTCATATATATGAAAATGAAAATTCATGGGAATACTCCTTGAAATATCAGTAACCCAAATTTGTCTTTGGGGATTTAGTTTCTGTAATTGCACATCATTCCTATATAACTTTCAAAGCTTATGCTTATAAGCTTATGTTTATATTTATGATAAGTTAAGCAATAATTCTTTGAAGGTAAACTAGTGTTTGGAATATGAGGAGGTAAACTTTTACCAGGTTTATAAGGAAGTAAACTAGTGCCAGGAATGTAAGGAGGTAAACTAGTGCCAGGAATATGAGGAGGTAAAGAGTGCCAGGAATATGAGGAGGTAAAGTAGTGCCAGGAATATAAAGAGGTTAATTAGTGCCAGGAATATGAAGAGACAAACTAGTGTCAGGAAAATAAGGAGGTAAACTAGTGCAAGGAATATGAGGAGGTGAACTAGTACCAGGAATATGATGAGGTTAATTAGTGCCAAGAATATGAGGAGGTAAACTAGTACTAGGAATATGAGGAGGTAAACTAGTATCATGAATATGAAGAGGTTGATTAGTGCCTGGAATGTGAAGAGGTTATTTAGTGCCAGGAATATGGGGAGGTAAACTAGTACTAGGATTATGAGGAGGTAAAGTAGTATCATGAATATGAAGAGGTTAATTAGTGCCTGGAATATGAAGAGCTTAATTAGTGCCAGGAATATGAGGAGGTAAACTAGTACTAGGAATATGGAGAGGTAAAGTAGTGCCAGAAAAATGGGGAGGTAAATCAGGAATATGAGGAGGTAAAGTAGTGCCAGGAATATGAGGAGGTAAACCAGGAATATGAGGAGGTAAACCAGGAATATGAGGAGGTAAAGTAGTGCCAGGAATATGAAGAGGTTAATTATTGCCAGGAATATGAGGAGGTTAATTAGTGCCAGGAGTATGGGGAGGTAAACTAGTACTAGGATTATGAAGAGATTAATTATTGCCAGGGATATGAGGAGGTAAACTAGTGTAAACAATACGAAGGGATCATCTTGTGCCAGAGATTTGAGGAGGTAAATTTGTGCTAGAAATATAAGGAGATAAACTACTGCCAGGAGTATGAGCAGGCAATCTTGTGCATATCTTTAATGTGCATTCTGGAGTCAGATATTCATATATTTTCTCTTTCTAGAGCTTGGTTTTTCTGCTGTATCTGGTAACAGCCTTGATGGAACAGCTGGACGGGACTTTGTCGCTGAGTTTTTGTTCTGGTGTTCCCTCACATTAACTCATCTTAGCAAGTGGGCGGAGGATCTCATTATTTACAGCACCAGTGAGTTTGGATATATCACCTTAGCCGATGCTTACTGGTACGTAGTTAAGTGACAGTGGTGCATGAGCAACATCATCTTTCACAAAATCCAAGCTCCATATTTCAAAAACTGTTTTAAAAAGAGTTGTGCATAATCATTTGTCAATGACTCCATTTTCTAGCATTTTTTAATTTAAAGTATGAACTCGGCAAATGCTGAAAATGGAATCCAAGATGGCTACCAAAGAAATTTTAATAAAGCAAGAACAAAGATTTACCCAGAATTATACCAATCATTCAGGAAATAAATTTGTAATTGAATGTAATCTGCAAATTCATACATTGTAGAGCAGAAAACATCACTTGATGATCAATTCTTGTCCAAAAAAAATTACTTGACAAGTCACTAGTTAATCTGATACACAATGTGACATCACTTTTACAGCGCTTGTTTATTTGCTCTTCAGGAAGTATTTTAACCAATCAGAACATTGAATTCATTTCATATATATCCCCACATCAACTAACCTGTAAGAGGAGGAACCATTGTCATGATAGTCAACAATTGACAATTGGGACAATTATTTTATAAGTACTTTGAGGAAGCTATGATGTGTTTCTGTAATTTACAGTTAAGGATTTATACTTTGTGTTTGTGCTTCATAATTATTTGCTGTTTTTTGAAGCATTCTAGTTGTGAGACAGATTGACTTACAGTGAACACAAATTGGATTATGATAAGAAAATATGTACATATACTTACACATAAATGTACTTATACTTAAAAGTGTACTTATAAGTGTACTTGAACTGATAAGAAAACTATACTAATGGCATGAACTAATGTTTTTTCTATGGTTAGTACTGGAAGCAGCTTGATGCCACAGAAGAAGAATCCAGATAGTTTAGAGCTGATCAGAGGCAAGTCAGGCAGAGTATTTGGCAATGTGAGTATCCTATAAAATATTACAGTTTAGTTCTTTAAAAGATTATGTTAAAGTGGGCATGACACTAGCATAACTTGATCTGTTAGTGAAATATTTGGATCATTTGATAGACAAAAATGTAACTTTCCTCACATAATTCTACTCCTAAATTTGCATATTAAGACCTAAATATTCAAAAGGGCTTAAAATGGTTATCTTTCGTACTATATAGTTATTGTTCTATAGTTTTGAAAACCAATCCACTTCATTAAGCCCAACAATCCTCACTACAAATTTTGTCAAGTCTTTTTACCTGCAAGAAGCTTCATTTGAATGGGTATGACTTTTAGACTGCTAGAAGCAATTACAAAACCCACCACAGATAATTCAGTGATTTTATGATTAGTTATTACACTTCCTGGCATTGTGGATACGGTTACTGCAGGGCCACTCCATGTGTGTAATTTGGGGTTGAGGATTCATTTTGATTTTAAAAGGACATTATTATCTGTGTAATTTGGGGTTGAGGATTCATTTTGATTTTAAAAGGACATTATTATCAGTGGTTATAAACACTTTGGTGACTTTGAGTGCAATATATTGAAAATTTATAGCAAGATTTATTTATCATGCTAGAATTGCATGCTGTTTTTAAAGGGAAATATTAAACAAAATTATTGTAGCATATTTTTTTTTTATCTCAGGCCATGCAGGCATAAGTAAAGGATCAGTGCCACTGGCAAAACTAAACATACCTGAGTGATTATAGTGCAAATTATGTAATAAAACACAATTATCACACCTAAAATATCAAACACAAGTTTGACATGTTCCTTGTGTAATTTCTTCCTACTGTGTCATATGATAAAAGTGTTTGTTCTTGTCAGTTCTCAGGATTTCTGATGACATTGAAGGGTCTTCCAAGCACATACAATAAAGACCTACAAGAGGATAAAGAGGCTTTATTTGATTCCTTGGATACTATTTGTGGTAAGCAGAAATAATGATAATACTGTGTTCTGATATAGCGCTGAATCCATGTAAGATGCAAAAGCGCTTAGAATAGAATGACGCGGCAACCACAAAGGGCGCACAAACCTGACTATTATACTCTGCTCTGATCTCTTATGCTGAGCACCAAGCGAGAGGGTAACTGGTGCCATTTTGTAAGACTGGTATATCTCAACAGAGGATTGAACCCATGATCTTCTGGCTGAAAAGCGGGTGCTCTACCATTTGAGCTAATATCTGTTATTCTAGTGTTATCAGTTAATTACAAAAAATATTGGTATGAAATATTGATCGAAAAACAGCTTTAAAGTCTTCCATTTTGGAAGGTTGAAAAACTTCCAAACCTGGTGTGTGGAAATTCATAATTTCAGAAGGGATTAATGGCCTTATAGTCCAGGAGGACTATTGAAAACTGATAACAAATGTCCCTTTCTAGCAAGCCAGATATTGATAGGGCTCTTTACCCCTGTCTGTTTTTCATGTGGGAAAGTTTTGAAACTCCAATGGAACAAATTGCCGTAAATATTTGATATTTGTTTCCCAACAGATGTCTTGCAGATAGCATCTGGTGTTTTAGCCACCCTTAAAATAGATGAAGAGAGAATGAAAAGCGCCCTTAGTTCAAACATGCTGTCCACAGATCTTGCCTACTATTTAGTCAGGAAAGGAGTAAGTACTGGCATGGGTAGATTAGACTTGTATTTCTTTAGTTACTTAACCGTAAAATATGAAATTTTATTTTGTTAGGTGTCATGTTTAATATGCAAGTTTTCCCATTTAACTTTCATTTGAAAATTATGAGAAAAGGTGTATCAAACAGACTGTTTGGGATAAGTGCACTTACACTTTTTAATCAATCAACTTTGCTTTAAATATGGACAGGCTATTGTATGCAGATGTAAGAGCATCATATGCTAAGCAGAACAGCCTTTGAATGGTTACAAAGCAATTATAGTTTTTACGTTTTGACAATTCAAAGTTCAGTATACACAAAAATGATGATGTATGAACAGGAATACATTTGAAATTCTATGTAATTATTTATGTTTCTTTCCCAAATTTCAAAAATCAAATGTTCTCAAATTATATTCTACTGCTAAATCTGGATCAAGGTTAAAATGATATCCAATTTCCTGTTCATTATAGCTAACTTCTTCCATTCAAAATATTTGGGGGAAAGGACTGAAAAACAATAAGTTAATATAAGCAATTTTCTAGTTTATTTGTGCTTATTAGGTAAGTTTAAAATGCTGTAAAATGGGCAATTTTTATCCGATTTGGATGGGGCTTTTTGCTATTTTCATGGTTTTTGGTTATGATGCAATAGCAGCAGGAAGCTACAGTATGTGGTCATGATGGGGTGTGTCTGTATGTATTTGTGTGTGTGTGTGTATGTTTGTGACGGCCAGGTCGTATACGCAATATCTCAAGAATGATACACTAGATTCATGTCATATCTGGTACACAGATAGCCCATGATTGGTAGATCATTGTTGATCTACCTATTGTTTTTGGTAGTGATATCATGCATATTAATGAGTAGGCAGGGCTTAATGTAAAAATCTTGAAATGTTCATATTTCAACAGCCGCATGTCTTTTTTTTTCTTTTCATATTTGGGATAATTATGATGTTAGCTGATGTGTACATGTTCATGATGTAAAAACATTGAATTTCATTAATATGCATAGTGGGCGGGCTTAAAATGATTTTGCTGAAAGGAGCTTGTAAACACAGTATCTCAAGAACGGTAAATGGATTCATGTCATATTTGGTACACAGATAGCCCATGGTACACAGATAGCCCATGGTCTATAGATAGCCCATGGTACACAGATAGCCCATGGTACACAGATAGACCATGGTCTATAGATAGCCCATGGTCTATAGATGTGCCTTATTGTTTTTTGTGTGATATCATTTGGTGATGCATATTAATAAGTGGAATGGGCTGAAAGTGAAAATATGGAAAAAAGCAATAAATGAGCAACTGTATGTCTGTTTTGCATCATATTGGGCATGATAATTTTGTTGGTTATTGTGTACATGCTTATGTTATCAGCAGATGTCATTAATATGCATGGTGGGCATGGTGCTAAATGATATAAACACCATACTGTACCCCATGAATGATACATCAATTTCTATACTATATCAGGTATACAGATGGGTCATGGTCACAGTTAGGATAAATGAGCAATCGTTTTTGCATCATACTTGCTATGATAATGTTGTTAATTATTGTGCAAATTGCTAATGTTGTCAATATTTTTATTGATCTCGTGGTGGGTGTGGTTTATTAATGAAACATCCTGAAACAAATATTTCATAATATGTAATGACATGGCAGTAAGTACAAATTTTGCAAATCAATCAGCTCATGAAAAAAAAGCATCGGAACCATAAAACCTTTTGGTTCTGATAAGTACATTTGAGCTCCTGTCCATATATCTTTCAGTGCCATCTTACTCGTAAATCTGGCATTAAATGTCTTTGACTGAAATGTTATGAATTACAAAATACTTATATATGATTTGGAAGGCATTCATTAAAAGTGTGGTTTAAAATTATGTTGATTTAACTTATTTAGAATTGTTAATTAGGTGTATCTGTGATTTATATTTTAAGATTACATTTCGAGATGCCCATGGTAAATCTGGAGAGGCTGTAGCTCTGGCAGAGAAAAAAGGTTGTGACCTAAGAGAGCTGACTGTGGGCGACATGAAAAAAATCAGGTAAAGGTGGCTCACTTGTTTTATTCAGTCAGTTTAGGATGTTTTTTTTCTTTCTGTTAATCTGCCAATAAGAAGTCTGTTGTATGAAATAACTTCATGTAAACTCAATTACAACATTGCTCTAATGGTACAGACTGGTGTACCGTAAGTTGGCTGCAGCTTTGAGCCGTAAAATGTTTGATTGTAAAGGGTTTTAAATTTGCATGTATAAAAGTGATATAAGAAGTTGAAATAGAAATTGAACTACTTTTTAGGCCTTAACTTTCTTCCTAATAAGCATCCATACTCTGGGGTTGCGTATAGTGTGCTGTGCAAATTGCATTGTGTGAACTGGTTCTATACTAGCCCCACAACAACCATCACAAAACATTGTGGGAGTCATGCAAAATAAGCAAGTGTTTGTATGTAGATGTTTACCAGCACTGTGACAGTCCAGAGTCAAATGTGCCAAGAGGGTGTTAAAAATTGATGGTGCAAGAGTTAAGACAGGAAGAAAAATAGATAGAAATTGGATAGAGAAGTAGGGCGAAGAAGAGGGGGTAGGTAAGGAGAGAAAAAACAAATATAAAATATCAAAATAAGCATATAATGTAACAAAACTTATCATCTGAAGTCTTCAAATTTATCAAATAAATTATGTTATAAGTCAAAAGTAGGGTTGGCCCTTATTAGAGTAGGGGCACTTACTACGTCGACTACGGTATTATTATAATTGCAAAAAGTGTATATTTATTCAATTTGGATTTGATAAACATCAAATATGTATTGTGGTAGTGGGGATTATTTGCCAATTGATTGATTAGCTCAAATTTGGAAGGAATTGTAGCCTTTTTTTTTTTTATTATGTGATTTTCTATACCCACAATGCTTTGTGACAGAAGTAGATGAAATACAATATGTATGCTCATACTGTGGTAATGGGGATTATTTGCAACTAACTAATTACCTCAAATTGTGGAGCACCCGCTGGTAGGTTGTGGGTTGGTTTCCTGGCCGGGTTATACTATAGACTTTAGAAACGGGACCTGTTTTTCTCTCGCTTGGTGTTAAAGGATTAGTTCAGGGGTCAGGAAAGTCTATCTTGTAGGAAAAAGGATTTCAAAAGAAACAAAATGGTGAAGAAAGCATTCAGATATCTGATTTCGTTAAGATGATATTCAAGTTTAAAATTTGGTATCATTTGTATGGAAACGACTCAAAATCATACTCGGATTCCCCAAAGTCTCTATGTGTTCTATCATATTTTGTGGCTTAACAACCATTGGAATATGTCAGGAAAGTAGTCAAATGGAATTTAATAAGGTCAATTTTAATTTACCACCTGAAGAAAGTTTAAGGGAAAATATTTCAAATAGTAAGAAAGTTAAATTAATTTTCTCCAAAATACATTAACAATTGTTAAGAATGAAAGGGTAAAGGCGCCAACCATACATAGTAGACTTAGTACCTCAGTCATTTCTACACAGATAAGACAGCTGTAAACTGTAATAACTCCTTAATGGAATAAGCGTTTTGAAGCTTCCCTTACCAGTTTGTGCCTTTTAAAATCCTCTTTCATATAAGATAAAGTTTGCTTGACCACTAAACTAATACGCTAAGCCTAACGGATTGGAGCAGGCTAATACTACGTGATCGATTTAAGGAATGCTGTGCCTTGATGGCTGCATGTTTGAAAATAGTCCGGGGGACTTCATGAACTTTTCAGTTTGGGAGATGATTGCACAAAAGTTATAACGGACTTTGAGTGCTATTGTAAAAACAATTCTTGTAAGTGACTGAAGTATTATTGTTGTTGTTATTATTGTTGTATAATGAGGCTCTTCACCCTTTTGAATACCATTTTCTTCTTGGTATCAGATATTTATATATAATGAACAAGCTATGAAAACTCCTACATCGTAAGATGCTTTCATCTTACCTGGTCTCTAACCCAGTTTTATTGGTTTATTTTCAGCCCTTTGTTTGAGGAAGATGTGGTGAAAGTTTGGAACTATGAGAACAGTGTTGAGCAGTACAGCAGCACTGGAGGTACCAGTAAGGCAGCAGTGCTAAAGCAGATTAGACATCTTAAAAGCCTGTTAGAAGAAGAGAAAAAGAAAAAAGGTGAAAAGCAGAGGTAAGAGATACTCATAACCATATTGACTTTTGACATTGTGAATAGCTTGTTTAAAGAATTCTCTTGCATCCAGCACCACTGAAGATTTTACTCAATTTAAAAGACTGCTCCAAAATGTGTCTTCAGTTTACTTTGAAGATGTATGGATAGATAGAAACAACTTGAGCTTAATTTAAAGAAAATATGTGCTTTAACCCTTACTCTACCACGCGGCGATACTATCGCCGTTTTTAAACCACCTTTTTCTAAAAAGAAAATCGGGACTCTACCACAGTCCTATAGGAGTAATCTTGGTATCATTTTAAAGTACTCGGATATTTCATTCACAAAATGAAACTTTTATAGGGGTCATATTACATAATTTTTAGAAAAAGTACATCGAAAAAAGGTAAAACTCAAAAATTGCTAAACAATTTACAATTTTTTTTTTTTTTTTTTAAATCTTACAATAACTTCAAGATCACATTTTTGCTTTAAAATCAAACACGCAAGTCCTAAGACATGATAGTATTGGTTTCTGGTATAATTTTTGTAATCCCTACATGCAATCTTTTGTTCTAAAGAAATTTCTTCAAAATTTCATGAATTTCTGCCATTTTTGACACGTTTTTTTTTCTCCAAAAAATTGTGTACCCAAACCGTACATCACACATGCTTCGTTGAACCGCCGTTCGAAAGCTTTTGAAATTTCCTTTCATTTGATATATAAATAAAGGCATACCCCCCTCTATTTAGAACCTGTCCTATAAGAAATATATTACACCTCTCCAATTTGAACGACTACTTGGTGCAGGGGGAATGTATGCGGCTAGCATGCGAGCGCTCCGGGTTCGAGTCTCATTGTGACCACTGCGTAATTATTTTTCTGCTGCAGCTTTCAGGGGTCGTTTGACTTTTATCATTTTTGATGTGTTTTCATCTTTCCTTCTTTCTGAAAATTATAGATTAGTATCATTGGAAAGAAAATTTCAAAAGAATCTAAATATGTTATTACAAATCTCTGTTTTCAATACTGACAAGAAGTTATACTTCTGCAAAGATTGACCATTTGTTGACCAAATTTCGCCAAAAATTGCTTAATTTGCATAATTTTGTCCAATATTTTCTAAATAGGTTTTAATTACTCAAAAGATAAATATCTTAGTATCTATTTTAACCAAACTTGTAACAAAATAAAATAAAAGGAAAGTTGTCAAAAATGCATATGACAATGAAAATATAAAAAGGTTAGGTCAAAATTGGTTAAAGATTAACCATTTTGCAGCATTTTGAACTGTAAGGCCTTTTTCAAAGCAAATTTAATCAGATTTTGGGACATCACAAAGACAAGGGTCCGCATCATAAAGGCTTTACGCGACCGTCACCTGACCGACAGGTGACTGGTCACGGATGGAGCCCGACCAAAAAATAGCACAGAGTTGCCTATTGAATCGGTGTCAACACAAGAAACAAGCCACGCATTCACTCTTAGTTTGCATGAACTGAATGCACTGTACAATGTGTGTGAGCTTTCTGTGTTCATATCGGTATGAATAGGGATTAATTCCACCAAAGTAAAAAAAAAAAGATAATCTCTTTTGTTTGCTCCTGGCTTGCTGGTGAAAATATCGATTTTGTTTTGAATTCGACTTCCTGAAGTGTCATGTACTTTTCAGGCTTACATATATGTGCATATTATTTCACAAGTTCAATCTGATGTGTTCTCTCATAAAGAGTGTAGTCAGTACATTAAAAGTGTTTCACAGGCTTTGATATTGAATCACATAAAATCTAAACATACTGGTCATTATTATTGCTGGTTTTGTACCTCTTCCCTCTCCTAATAGTCCTATTTGTTTTAATCATACTTAATGCCAACAGAAAAATCATTACCTACATGAATTTATCTACTCTTTTTTTTCCAAAGCATGTTAATAAATTATCAAAAGCATTTGTTGTATTTTCCTATCAAGAGTAATTAGAAAAATAAATTAGTTTGTGTTGTGTCTTTTCTTTACATAAAGCATTGTTTCAGTTCAGCCAGAAAAAGACAAGAAAAAAGAAGGCTTATCAATTCATCTTCAATGTAATTCTTTCAACAATAAGAAAGAAAAAAAACGTTTGTTCTTAATTTAAATCATTGGCCTTAAAAAAGAAACACAAGGGTTGAGGAAATAAACCCGAAAAAAAAGCTTCCTTTTTCACCGTAACGCTTATGGTGAAATGCTTAATTTTAATTTTAAAATGTCTTAGCATATCCTCACACATACAGGTGGGAGGTCCACAAAACAAAATCTGTTTGTTTTTTTATACCAAATCGGGTGAGAAACCATAAAATACACTAAGATTTTTAATTTTTAATTTTTAAAATGTCCACATGGAGCATAAAGTCACAAAATCTGTTTGTTTTTTTAATTTTTAAAATGTCCACATGGAGCATAAAGTCACAAAATCTGTTTGTTTTTTTTATACCGAAATCGGGTGAGAAACCATAAAATACACTAAGATAAAAAAAAAAAAGAAGTCATCATCATAAAAAATACATACAGAAAAGATTGGGGTTACACCACTCCACCCCCGCCCCCCTCTTTTTACATTCCTGTGTTGAATAAATTTATTAAGAGATATGTATGAGCCTCTTTTATACATCGTCCGAATATTACCCCCACTCCCCCTTGTTAATTGACTCCACATCAAACATTGTCTTTAATTAAAATATTAAGCATTTATCGCGTTGTAACATACTCTCAATCACAATTTAGCAGGAGAAAACAATCTGGTGATTTTCAGTAACTTCAATTTAGGAAAAAAAATTAAAGAATCACAACTGCATACATTAAATATTTCTCAACCTTTGATTGGCTGGAAACTACAGGTGCTTTTGACATAATTTTAAGGCTTCTTTGTTCAGAATTTGAAAGCTTGGAGATACAGAAAATCAGTCTTAATAGATTTGCATAGAAAGAATGGTTATCAGACTAGAAGTGCCATCACAGACTCACAATCCTTTGTACTTCATCAATTATTTTCTTGAATATTCGCAGCTTAAAAGCACATGGTGGCATAGTAAAGCCCAACCTCGTACACTCAGATTTACAGACCAGAAAATATAAGTACTCTGTATATACTAGTGAACCTCATCTGAACATAGCAAGATAGTGCAGTAGTTAATTAACAGTTTTGTGCACCTGCTCTTCAGTATCATTTTAAAATATCACATTAATTTTTTATATTTCTTTTTGCTGATATGTCTGTTATAAGCTTCTGTATCATTTTCAAGTAAGACGATCAGTTTTATATCCTGTGTTGTTTTTTTGTTTTCATTATTTTACCTTCAAATTGTCCATTCTGAGGAAATATAAATACATATTAAACGTCTGTAGAACTAAGCTGATGTTTATGATTCACATCCAGGGTGTCTGTCCTCTATGATTACTGTGACTACATAACATTTTACTGATATTCATTCATGTGAATTTGTGACATATACTATGCAGTCTTCTCTCAGGACCTGCAATTTATCCCATGTTTTATCATCTTCATTGTTTTTCTTGACCTATTGCTCTGAGGTATAATATGAAACTTGAAAGTCTTTGACGTCACATGACCAAGTCCTCTCCATTTTTTAATGTATTTCCGTTGTATTTCCATACAAAATTTAGTTGTCTTATTTTGAAGTCTGTTTTCGCATTAAGCAGTTGCAATTGTTAACTTCCAGCTGCGTGCTGCTTTTACCAAGTCGGAAACTTTTAATTGTGTGTTCATCTTTGGATATTAAGTCAGAATTTGAAACAGGGTTCTTTGATTCCTGTTAAACGCAAGCAATTCATTGGTGTTTCCGGGATAATGCGGGTAAGCTTAGCCTTCTGTTATTTTTTTCACTTTTCATCAAAAAATGACAATTCATTGGTGTTTCCGGGATAATGCGGGTAAGCTAAGCTTTTTGTTATTTTTTTCACTTTTCATCAAAAAATGACCAGGACAAGAAAAGATGTATGAATTTGACTTACGTTATCTCTGAAACTTTAAGTTCTTCAAAATAAAAGTAAAGAAATCAATGGAAATACTTTAGAAATGTAGATGAGTAACCCGTCTTGTCATAGATTTTCACATTTGTTGTAACAGTGAGTGTCCGTCCTTGGAGAGGCAACATAGCTGTATAATCAATTAAAAAAAACATGAAAATAGCCCAAATTCCTTTCAGACTGGCAGTGTCTCCAGTTATTTTGCAATTTTTCAGCAAATTTGTGATGTTTTGTTGGGCAGATGTCTCTCTTTTCTGATGTAAATCCATTGTTGAATTCTGGTTTAAGTGTTTTTTAAGGAAAGCAACTGGTTCTGATAACAGCGTTTAGATCTTTACCATACAACTGGTAATACCGCCTCAATGACTTGGATTTATAGAGGAATTCTGATAAATACAAAAAGAGTTTTGATATGTCTTTCAAATATCACACATTTTGAGCATATTACAAAATACTTGAAACACTGAGTATGCTGTTTTAGATTTTAAAGACCACTTAGATATATAGTTTAAAATTACATTCTATTCAAAACTTAACACTTGATTTCAACAGTAGGTGTCCATAGCAATTACTAACCTTCAAACAATAAAATGACCATTGTTCAATGTGGTGTTTTTTGCCATGCTTGTGATTTACAGCCAAGATTATTTCTAGGTGGCCTGTAATCGCTTTGATATGTTTATCGTGGCCATGAGGCACTTAAACAATTAATATTAAGTGAAGAGTGTACGCAGTTTGTTTGATTAATTATCAGGTACTTTCAAGGATGAGAGAAATGTTATATCTTTTGTTCCAGAATATGGAAAAAGTAGAATTATGAAGAAAGGTATTAAAAGAATGTTCCCATGAATTTTTATCTTCATGTTTATGATAGGGGACACAATGAAAGAAACAATTTGGTATAGAAATCATGTTGATATCTTTTTCCGTTTAGGAGTTATTGCATTACAAAATTATGCGAGTGTTTCGAAAAGTGACCTCATAGTGTACAGTGTGATGTCATAAAGGCTAATCCAAGATAATTTTGTATATTTCTTTGAAAATTGATTGCCTTTTTCTAAATTACTGGAAGACTTGTTTTGCTTGTTGAGATGGGGTGTAACATACACTTTATAAGATTGTGTCTGCCCATGAACCTAACACTCGAAGTAAAATATTTTTGTATTTTTGTATTTGATAGAAATACATAAGAATTGTCTTGGATCTGTTTTTATGACATCACACTGTACACTGTGAGGTCACTTTGGACACACTCACGCAATCTTTGAAATGCAATAACTCCTAAACGTAAAAAGATATCAACATGGTTTTCACACCAAATCATTTCTTTGATAGTCCTCTATCAAATATATCAAAATGAAAATTTACGAGAATATAGGGCTATGGATACGCACAGATTTTATATGGTTTAAGCAAGCCTTCTGTAGTGATGACTTCAGCAGGTCTTTGTCAGCTACATGTTCAATTTGGGTGTGGCCAAATTTCAAAACACTTTGTCAGATTCGGTTGGTTTCCTTCAAACAGTGGTGGGTGGTAGAAGTCACATGATAAAACATGAATAAATGGGTCTAAAATCAAAGCTTTATTAACCAGGATTATGATAGGATTTCCCTCTAACTTGAATAAAAGCTAGGTAGTTATGCCACCAGTTATTACTAGTCCTTAAACGGAGCAACATATCTGAATACTAACGGTACCATCCTCTTTTACTGAGCTGTCTCTAGGAATAGGAGCTGAATAGGAATATTAAGCTTATGCTAAATATGTATGGGGTGTATTCCAAGGCATTTAGGTCTGTGAATACATTTACATGTTTACAATCATATTTAAGTGATATTTTTTTTGATATTTTTTCCCTTTTAATATGGCTTTTTTTTTAGGGACATTCACATAAAATTGGTTGTTGCTATTTCTTTGATGATTAATACAGCACTGGTAACATCCTAGTAGAGCGGTACAACTTGGGCAAAATGTGTTTCTTGTATTACAACTTTAATTCATTATTAAAAAAGATAATTTTTGAGATGCTTTGATGATTTTATCAATTTCGTTTAACTGATTATAGCTGAACAAATTCTTGTTCAGTTATTGTGTTACAAATGAAATATAGTCCAAGATTTAAATACATTAATGAAAAATAATAATCTAATTTGCTAACTCTGGGCTTTGATATTGTGTATTTTTATTTTGTGGTGGTGGTGTTAGTTTGGGATTTTTATGGGGTGACTAATCCTTCTTAGCCCTTCATCTTGTTATGTTATGTTATGAAACACGTAGTAAACTTACTTCATTAACCTCTTTATAGCAATTTAATGCTATACTAGGACTTTCCCAATACTGTATTTGTAATGGATACTTGCTTTGTCCCATTCTGCTTCATGTCAGGAATTTGATTGATCTTAAACTAGTACGAGGAAAGAAGAAACTATCAAATAATATGATATTGCTAGCACATTAAACAATTTACAAAAAGTCTCTTTTTGATAATCTGAGTGATAAGTGATATGGATAAATTTGTTTGCTTTTTTTCAGTCTTCCAGAAAAGAAAATGAAGCCATCCCAGAAATCTGCACAACCATCAATCTATGAAATCCAGAATTCTGTGAGCTTGTTTACTGGAAAGGTTGTCACCTACAGAGCTTTTAAGACCTCAGCTCCTGTACGATTTCGATATGTTACCCATAAAGAGTTTAAAGAAGCTACCGACAAATTGACCAAATTTGGAAAAGTTGTGATGGTAAAAATGGCAAGAGTTGCACATCCAGTAAGGATGTTTGTAAAGAAGATCCCTAGTATGGTTGGGCAGGATGATTGGACGGCTGAGGTTGGGGAATCTCTCTATACAGCTCAGTTTCTGAGAAGAGATAGTAGTCGGATTACAGAGAACATGAAAACAGCATTGATTGAACAAGAGGGTCTCGCCAGTAATCATTTTGATTTTGTAGATGATGTGACTGCCACTTCTGGTATCGGGTACAGTATGGTAGCAACGGGGGCCACTTACATTGCACAAAATGTAAAATTAATAAGACACATCCAAAGAGTGGTTGCTTTATTTCCAGGAAGAGCTGTCACCTATAGGTCCTTTGTAACTTGGGCACCAAAGTCACTGCGAAGCACCACCCACCAGGAGTTCCATGAAGCAACTGAAAACTTGACTCAATTTGGAAGAATTGTCAATGTTAAGGTATCTGGCTCTAGAAATCCTGTGAGAGTTTATTTGAAGAAGATCCCTGATTTGGTTGCAAAGGATGACTGGACCGAGGAGATCCCTAAGTCAGTGTATGCCGCTCAATTTTTCAAGAAAGAAAACAGTTATATAACAGACAACATAAAAAGTGCATTGATTAGAGAAGAGCAACTGATCTCAAACTATTTTGATTTGATAAGTACCTCATCAGATGTTCATATCAGGGATGGTACGGGAAACAAAACTGTAGAATCACATAATGAGGAGATGGATGTCTTTGAAAGTTGGCGAAATGAAGAAATGGTTCGGAGCATTCATAGAGCTGTTGCTTTGTTTCCAGGAAAAGCAGTCACATACAGGGCCTTCAGGTGCTGGGCACCAAGGTCACTAAGAAGCACAAGCCGCCTCGTGTTCGAAGAAGCAACTGAAAACTTCACAAAGTTCGGGAAAATTGTTAACGTTAAGATTTGGTCATCACATGTTCCCGTTCGAGTTTTTTTGAAGAAGATCCCTGATTTGGTTGCAACGGATGACTGGACTGCGGAGATCCCTGAGTCACTGTATGTAGCTCAGTACTCCAAGAAAGATTGCAGCTATATATCAGATAATATTAAAGCATCTTTGATTGAACAAGAGCATCTGTCGTACGACTATTTTGATTGCTCTAGAGCATCGCTGGTGGCTGCTGATTTTGATCCTACTGATGGGATAATTGACGATGTTGTTACCCCTCATGATGACTCAGTAGAGTGTGAAGCAGATTTCCCTGTTGAGCCTACAGGAGACACTTCTGTAGTTCATAAAAGGAACATCACTGGTATACAGGGTTTATCAAGGACTCTAAAGAGACAGGCGCAACCGTCATTAACTAAGATCCAAAGAGCTATTGCCTTGTTTGCAGGGAAAATTGTCACGTTCAGGGCGTTTAGTGCATCAGGACCACGACCTCTGCGTAGGATTTCCATTGAACAGTTTGAAGATGCCACAGCAAAAATGACAAAATTTGGAAAAATTGTAAGAATTAAGATTGCTCGAGTGAAACGCCCAGTGAGAGTTTTTCTTAAGAAGGTCCCTCATTTAGTCTCGGAAGAAGATTGGTCTAATGAGATCCCTGAGTCACAATACGTGGTGCAGTTTTACAAGAGAGATAATTGTCATATTACAGAAAACATGAAAGTGGCACTGATTGGGCAGGAGAATTTGCCTGATGACTATTTTGAGTTTACAAGAACATCATTTGTTAATGCTGAGTTTGATCCTACTGCAGGTGGTGGCACTGAAGCATCTCATTATGAGGTAATGGAGGATAGCATGGGGAAAGAATATAATGCAGAGACATTAAGACAAATTCAAGCAGATGTTAAGGAGGAAACATTCATGGATATACCAACATGTGTTAAATCAGAAACAAGTAGTGTGGCAGACTCTCAAGCAGTTTTTAATGCAGAAAGTAGTGTTCCAGGTGTCAGTGAAAGAATAAGGGACTTTCCATTATCTGTTAGGTTAGATACAAGTAGTGACATTCAAACTACTGTTGGTAAAGACACTACGATTGATCTTTCAACAGAAAGAGTCAGGGACATTCAAACATGTGTGGCATTATTTAGGGGCAAAGCAGTTACATACAGGGCCTTTTGTTCAGGACCAAAAGCACTACAGAATGTTACCTCATCTGAATTTGAGCAGGCAACTGAAAACTTTACCAAATTTGGAAAGGTTGTTTTAGTGAAGGTACCACAAACTGCTTATCCAGTCCGAGTCTATTTAAAGAAGATCCCTGAGCTGGTTTCGGAGGATGCTTGGACTGACGAGATCCCTGAGTCACTCTACTTTGCTCAGTATTTTAGGAGTGATTGCCACTCTATTACAGAGAATATTAAACAGGCGTTGATTCAGAAGGAGAATCTATCGTACAATCATTTCATGTGCGCAAGTGCGTTAAGACAAATTCGAGCAGATGTTAAGGAAGAAAATGTTATTGATCTTCCAACAGAGAGAGTCAGGGATATTCAAACAGGTGTGGCATTATTTAGGGGCAAAGCAGTTACCTACAGGGCCTTTTGTTCTGGACCAAAAGCACTTCGGAATGTTTCCTCATCTGAGTTTGAGCAGGCAACTGAAAATTTTACCAAATTCGGAAAGGTTGTTTTAGTGAAGGTACCAAGAACTGCAAATCCAGTTAGAGTTTATTTAAAGAAGATCCCCGAGCTGGTTTCGGAGGATGCTTGGACTGACGAGATCCCTGAGTCACTCTACTTTGCTCAGTATTTCAGGAGTGATTGCCACTCTATTACAGAGAATATTAAACAGGCGTTGATCGAGAAGGAGAATCTATCCTACAATCATTTCATGTGTGCAAGTGCATTAACACAAACTGAAGCCGATGTTAATGAAGAAACAGTTGGGAACATTCCAACAGGTGCTAAATCAGAGGCAAGTAGCATGTCAGACTTTCAATCAGTTTTTAATGAAGAAAGTAGTCTTCAAAGTGTCAGTGATAGAATAAGGGACTTTCCATCAGCTGCTAGGTTAGATACAAGTAGTGACATTCAAGCTACTTTTGATGAAGACAGTTTTTTAAGTCTTCCAACAGAAAGAGTCAGGGATATTCAAACAGCTGTAGCGTTATTTAGGGGCAAAGCAGTTACCTACAGGGCCTTTTGTTCATCAGGACCAAGACCACTGCGAAATGTTACCTCAGTTGAGTTTGAAAAAGCAACTGAAAACTTTATCAAATTTGGAAAGGTTGTTTTAGTGAAGGTAGCGCGAACTGCAAATCCAGTAAGAGTTTATCTAAAGAAGATCCCTGAGCTGGTTTCAGAGGATGCTTGGACTGACAAGATCCCCGAGTCACTCTACTTTGCTCAGTTTTTCAGGAGGGGTTGCAATTATATTACAGAGAATATTAAACAGGCATTGATTGAGAAGGAGAATCTGTCGTATGATTATTTCATGTGTGTAAGTGCATCCTCTGTGGACAATGGTCACAGAGATGAAATGCGTGACATGTTACCATTGCTCATTATGAAGAGGTTGAAGACACAGAGGAACCTTGATTATTTTCAGTCCATAATATGGACTTAATGTAAGTTGAAGAACATGGAATAATCTGTTTCTTGGGACACCTAGATGAGAAATGCCCAGATGGGGAAACCTAGATGGGGGACACCTAGGTGGGGGACACCTGGATGAGGGACAGCTAGATGAGGGACACCTAGATGAGGGACACCTAGATGAGGACACCTAGACGAGGGATCCCGAGATGGGGGATGCCTAGATCAGGGCACCTAGATGGGGGACACCTAGATGGGGGACACCCAGATGAGGGATGCCTGGATGAGGGACACATAGATAGGGATCCCTAGATAGGGGATGCCTAGATGGGGACACTTAGATGATGGACACCTAGATGAGGGACACATAGATAGGGATCCCTAGATGGGGGATGCCTAGATGGGGACACCTAGATGATGGATACCTAGATGGGGACACCTAGATGAGGGACACCTAGGTTGGGGACACCTAGATGAGGGTCACCCAGATGGGGGACACCTAGATGAGGGACACCTAGATGGGGGACATCTAGATGGGTATACCTAAATAGGGGCACCTAGAGGGGGACGTCTAGAAGGAGGATGCCTAGAGAGTGACGTCTAGAAGTAGGACGCCTAAAGGGGGATGTCTAGAAGGAGTACGCCTAGGGTTCTAGCTATGAGAATTGAATTGTTCATATTTGAATCATGATAGATGATAGTTGCCTATTAGATTAACATACCTTTTGCAGAGGTGGAGACAAGTAAGATCAAAGGCTCGCTTACTATTGCTTATTATTGACACAGAGGAACCCTGATTATTTGTGTCCATAACGTGGACTTCATGTTAGTTAAGAAAAGTGTCTAGGATGTACGAAGATCTGCATCTTGGGACACCTAGGTATGGTTTTTATGAATGGTGAGATTCTTGGTTAAAGTGAAGTTTTTGTTGAAAGAATGAAGTGCTTGCTAAAAGAAGATCAAAAATTATTAGAAGAGAAAAAAAATAATCTAAATTGATTCAGAAGTGTCTGAAAGACTGTGTCCACCACACTTATACAGCTCTAGTTAAAGTTGTCATGGGCACCTTGCAATCGTTTGTGATATATGTAGTCATGTCAAGCCATGATACCCCCTTGTAAGCACTATAATTAGAATGGGGTGAATTGAATGAAATGGTAACTTTAAAGAACACTGTGCTATACCCAGAGTAAGAATAAATTATAAAATTTCCCACGAGTCTGAATAATGGTATCGAATATCTTCCCACAAAAAATTGTGACAAATAATATTAATGTAGTAAATACATCTTCATTATCTCCCCTGTTTCGCATTTTAATGTACTATTCATCGCACAGTTACACAGGGAGTGTTTGTTAGAGGACATATTTACCATATATACTGTTGCTTACTCAAGAGAAGACAAAAAAAACTCCTGCTATTCCATTATATTTAAGTTGGCTCAAACATGAGTTGTTTCAAGATGCTTTGATGTTAATCAAAAGGAGCTTTCCGTCAAAAAGTGCGGGTCGTTGTACTAATTCATGGGAATATTGAAATAATGGGTCTCTTTGTTTTATTACAGGTGTCGATGAAAAATGAATTGTATATTCATTAGAAATGAATATGGTTGATTTGAACATTCATATCACATAACCTAGCCTGGTTATGTTACCGTCTTTACATAGTTAAACTGTTAGGATGAAAAGAGGAAAGAAAACTCATAAATCTTTGTTTCTCAACTTTGTTCAGATATCTCAGTGTTAAAGTGTGATAACACCACCTATTGTGTGATTTCCTCCTTCATCCGGGCCTGTCCATTATTGGCTATAAGAGTGATTTTTTGTTTAAGCTGTAGTTGGATCTTACATTTTTTAAGAAGGGGGAGGGGGTAGGGGCTTTAAAACTTATTACAGTTATCAGTACCATCACCTGCAAGAAAAGGGTTTTTGAATATTCTAGAGACTCTAGGATAATACGACCTTACATTTCAGTCGAGTGCTCCTTTGATATCACTTACTTTCTACAAATCCAACTCAATTATTAGTCTCCTTCTCGGTAGTTTATACATATTAAGCAAATGCCTATATGCGACATTGTTGTTGACAAAAGACAAAAGAATTTAAATAATTGGAGAGAAATGATGAGGAAAATTTTTGTTTTGTTGATTACATTTTCTGAAATGGGGGAAGAATTTTATTGCAAAGAATTACCAATTTTATTTTGATATTGAAACTTAATATCTGATCCTTTTTTTTTTTTTTTTTTAATAAGTTGAACACTTTTACTGTAATTTACTTGGATGCCTACCTTTTGTGTTTAATTCTTACTCTGTTTACATCATCTTTAAACAATTAAAGGCAGTGTACTTTTTTTGTTCATGTTTCAGTGTTTAACCGATTTGAATTCAGTAGATTTTACTTTGATTTTTTAATCGTGATGAATAAACAGCTTCTATTTTCAAAATGGATTTCTATTGTCAAAATAGACTGCAGTAAAACCTTCACATCAATACCATTATGATCCTTTTGTGGTTCTTAATAAACCCTGTACCAGAATAGCTAAAAACATTTCTTGTTTGCTATTCTGGCCAAAAAATAGTATAATGATAATGTGAAGGCTTTGTTGCAATTCATTTTGAAAATAGAAGCTGTAGATAATAGCTGCCATCGTATTGTAAGGTTAGTATACCTTTTGCAGATTTAGGTATGAATACGTTCAAAGGCTTTGTAGGTGATGTTTTTTTGAAGATATAATTACTTATTTTCTTAAAGATATTTTTATATTTTATGTATGTATTACAATGCAATCATGTGTCGCTGATTGATTAAATAAATCCTGTAAAAACTGGAAGATGTTCTGTATTTTTTTTCATTTTCTGTTTTAAACCTTTGTTGGAATGAATATATATAATGAAAGGAGCAGGACAAATACATTCTCCAACCCTTTACAAAGAAATGCCTGTGTTATTGAGTGTAACATTAAACATACAACAGTTATGCCAAAAGCTTCAGAAATTTTGAAGATGATGTAGATCAAAAATACTTTGTGAAATATGAAAATATAAATTTTTGGATGTTGCAAGAATGGCAATTTAAAGATCGTTAAAAGAATATTCTTTTGTCAAATATGTACATATATAACAAGAAAGCAATTAAGACCTTGTGAAAATAAGTCCATCCATACAATAGCGGTGCCACAATACCACCCCCTTCTTGGCAAGATCAATTTTTTTATTTATCCAAAACCAAGGAGAAACTTGTCTGGGAGGAGGGGTAGGGGGGTACATGATCCACTGAAAAGTTATTGCAGAATCACTTATACTGTTTATAGATATTGGTAGAGGGACACAATTCAATCAGTTTACTTTTGTATGACAAGGGCATGTTCCCACAAATTTTTTGGGCCAATTATCCCCCCAGTTAGTGGTGCCTGATGCCACCACTGCATCCATATCATATTTAGTTGGAAGATATCAAATTTTAAATATTCCTCGAATTAGGTTCGAATCCCTCCAGAACCATTTTGCTTAAATTTTGCTTGTTCTTTTTTTTTTTTGCGCTCATTGTAATATTTTGTCTGGTGACTGCTATTTTAGTACTGTCCAACTAATCTCTCACTTTCACATTTTTTCTTTCTAACAATAATGTAAAAAAACAAGTTTCCTGTAGATTGTTATAACGTTATGTGCTATGATTGAATCTTCACACACACAACACTATGTATGCACTTGTACAGACAGGGATCTTGTGCATTTCGGAAGCGACGTCAAAGCTCTGCATCTCCCAATTTCACAGAGACCAACGATGTACAAACAGAGACAAACCTCTTTAAACTTCAATAAATGCGTGTACAAATAAGATATCAACTTACTTATGTCTTCTTTCATGTGAAATAAGAAGATATTCCCTTAGTTGCCTTTACACATTTTTGTTTAACTTGGGAATAATTATTCCTGCCTTTGTGAGGTTAAAGGATTAGTTCAGGGGTCAAGCAAGTCTATCTTATATGAAAGAAGACTTCAAAGGAAATAAAATAGTGAAGGAAGCATTCACAAATCTTATTCTGTTAAGGAGATATCCAAGTCTAAAATTTGCTATCAGTTGTGTAGAAACGACTAAAATTAGACCAGTTGTGATTCATAGCCTCAGGATCCTTAGAAGTCTTTATATATTCTATTCTGTGATTTTGTGGCTTAAAAACCATGGGATATGTCAGAAAGGTAGTAAAACCGAATCTAGGAAGGGTGTATAATACACCACCTGAAGAAAGTTCAAGGGAAAATAATTTAAATAGCGAAACAATTAAATTAACTTTATTTTTAATACATTAACAATTGTTAAGAATGTGAGAATAAAGACACAACCTTCCATAGTAGACTTACTACACCAGTCATTTCTACACAGATAAGATGGAGCTTTAAATTTGAATCTCATCTTTTTAATGGAATAAGGTATTTGAATGTTTTTTTCACCATTGTTTATTTTGATATCATCTTTCATATAAGATCAACTTGCTTGACCACTGAGCTAATCCTTTAAGAGTGTTTTTATAGTCTTAATTACAGCTACAATCGCGAATAAATTAATGAAACAAAACTGGCACTTCACATACACTTGAAAACAAATTCAACCCACTTTTTAATGGTGGGCTTTTTAAAGTCAGTCTCTCTAGGAAGAAAATGTATACATTGAAGAGGGCAGGCAGCAAGGTTTGTTTCATTTACTGTTGTCGTGATTATAGTTTTTCAATATACTGTAGCAGATGATGACAAAACAATGAATTGTGTTTAGAAAGTACAGTCAAAACAATCCTGTGATTAACAGTACCCTTAAGACATCTGGCCCCGTGCAATTGCTCCAGTGGCATGTTCAAATGGGGGGACAGATGTGGCAACAAAATCATATAAACAGGGAAATGTAACAAGTATGTATTAATATGTGCTAAGTTACTACAGAATGCCAAACCAGTTGGACATCTGACTGATATTAAGCAAATATAAACTTCCCCTTTCCAGCAAGAATATCTTCCCCCTCCCCAACAAATCGGTTCCTCAGCATATTTTTCTCTCCACAGAAAAAATAGTTTCTCTTTCCCAGCAAAAACTTTTCCCTCACCTAGCAAAAATATATTCCCCTCCCTAGCAAAAATATGTTCCTCTCCCCAGCCAACATTTCCCCCTCTCCAGCCAACATCCCCTCCCAGCCAACATTTCACCCCTCCCAGCGAACATTTCATCCCTCCCAGCAAACATTTCATCCCTCCCAGCCAACATTTCTACTCTCCCAGCAAAAATTTCCCCCTCCCCCAGCAAAAATTCCCCTCTCCAGCAAAAATTCTCCCTCCCATCAAAAACCCCAGCAAAAATTCCCCAACCCCCAGCAAAAATTCCCCAACCCCAGCAAAATTCCCCAACCCCAGTAAAAATTCCCCTCCCAGCAAAAATGTCTGCCTTTCCCCAGCAAAAATTCCCAACCCCTAGCAAAAATTTCTGCATTCCCTCCAGCAAAAATTCCCACTCCCAGCAAAAATACCCCCTCCCCAGCAAAAAATCCCCCTCTCCCAGCAAAAAATCCCCTCCCCTAGCAAAAATTCCCCCTCCCTGAGCAAAAATTTAGTTCCCTTTCTATACATGGATGAGGGAGCTGGGAGAAATGACTGAGGTGTTTGACTTTCATAAAACAAGGTGTGATGATTGACTGGAATTTTATATCTGTGAGACTTAGCAGAGTTATGGTACCGACAAGCAGAACCATTTGAGAAGATGGTTAGAATCGGAAATATTTTATGTAGAGATGCCACCAATATTCAAGGGTAGCTTTGTCCAGGACACCAGATGGGCGAAGAAAAAGAGGCAGGCTAAAAACAACTTGCGAATGGTAGAGGAGAGAGAGAGATGCTTGGATGGGGGAAGTGAGAGAAGTTTGTCTTTAAACTGGTGATAAAAATAGCAGTGTATCATAATGCCTGAGGTAATAATGTGCATTAACTGTGAGTGATTGACGGACCATTTCTCTAAGGAAAGATATTGCTTCATGATATAACTTGAATCCTTTCTTACAACATTTATTCTCATTCTCCACAGCGAATGAACAACTCATGAAACATCTCTTCCATTCCAGTCATGAAAGGTAGGAACCTCATAGTCAGCCTTCTCAGATTTACACATAAGGTTCCTTTGTAGGAATATATATTTGTACATTCAACACTGATTGCTGCATTGGCCATGCATGGTCCAGGAGCAGTTGTGTCTGCCTCATTGCAAAAAAGTGCCAAAAATCAGTACATTGGAAGTGCAGAAATCCATGAAAATATTGCATTTTTATCTGCATCTGATTATTCCAAGTCATAGATATAAACCTTGTACATTTGGCTTCAAAAGGGAGTTCTGTTGAGTTCTCGCAAGGAAGAATCTTGTTAAAAAACAAACAAACAGTACTCCTTGAGTGGAAGAAAGGATAATGGCAAACTTGTTTTTCAAAGTGGTATTAAAATCCTGTACACTCTTCTCAAGACATCTGTCTATATCTTATTATTCTGCCTCCACATTGCTTTTTACAAGCATGGAGTTGATAACAGATTGAATCTGTGGTACAAGTAAAGCCAATTTTAATTTAGAATTTTAGGTAGCATAACCTTTTATTTGATTTGACACTAGCTTTACTTTGTAGTACAGTTATGCACAGGCTTATGGAGCTCAGAATCCTATGCAGTCATGATGGTGTGTGTGTGTAAAATTCCTGGTTAAGCGTGGGAGCAACAACCAGATGCGCATCAGGAACCTATGTTGTCATGATGGTGTGTGTGTGTCCTGTTTAAAAGATCCTGGTTAGTCATGATGGTGTGTGTGTGTGTAAAAAGTCCTCGTTAAGTGTGGGAGCAACAACCAGATGCCCATTTTTGGTTCTGATGTGATAGCATTAGGAACCTATGCAGTCATGGTGGTGTGTGTGTGTCTATGTATGTAAGTGTGGGTGTGTATGTGATGACCAGCTCGTTAACACGATATCTCAAGAACGGTACAGTGGATTCATGTCATATGCATATGTGGTATACATACAGCCCATAGTTTGTAGATGTGTCATATTCTTTTTGGTGGTGACATGCATATTAATGAGTGAGGCGGGCTTAATGTAAAAATCTTGAAATGCCCATATTTGAACAACGGCATATCTGTTTTGTTTCATATTTGGTACTGTTATGATGTTAGCTAGTGTGTACATGTTCCTGGTATGAAAATGTTGAATTTCGTTTATTTGCATAGTGGTTGTGGCCTAATATGATTTTGCTGAAAACTTGAGCTTGTAAACACGATATCTAAAGAACAATAAAGTGGATTCAAGTTACATGTCATACACAGATTGCCCATGGTCCGTAGATGTGCCCTATAGTTTATGGTGGTGATATCATGCATATTAATGAGTGGGCGGGGTTTCACCTAAAATTCTTCAAATATGATACATGAGCAACCAAACGTATGTCTGTTTGCTTTAAACTTGCTATGATAATGTTGTTAAATATTTTGTACATGTTAGTGTTGTCAATAGGTATCTATTTTATTGATCTGCATCATGCATGGTGGTTGTGGCTTATGAATAAATATCCTGAAGGTTTAAACAAATATTTTATGATATGCAATGACATGACAGTTAATACGACACTTGCAAATCAATTAGCATATGAAAAGAAAAAGCATCAGAACCACAAAACCTTTTGGTTCTGGTTAAAATCTTCTAACTTCAATGGGAATGTACAAGCCTATGAGTAGCCGCTAGTACAGCATTCAACCAGAGCACTAAATAAACAATTTTGCATGCATTATTGTTCGTCTATGGACATGTAGTATTTTCTTTCTTGATTGAAAGTCTGTTCCGACTAGTTTTTTAATTTGATAAAAACTTGTAGCTTTTAAGTTATGGCGGATTTAACGATTTTAAATTTATGCTAAATTAAGTGATGTATGACTGAGTAAGAGCTCATATGCTTCAAGTCTTTCCTAAATATCTTTCTTTGAAGGTGATGGGAAAGTCTGTTTTTCATAGTTTAAAAAAACCTTTTGCTAGAATTTGCAGCACTACCTGAAGAATTATTCTAGACACTTAAAAACAGGATTTTCAACAGAAAAACCTAGGTTGCCCTGTAATACATCACAGAATTACATAAAAATTACATTCAAAATGGTCAATTTTAAAAGATATTGGTAAATATTGTTGTTACTTAAAACAAAAAAAGTTAATTTTCTAATAAATTTGAAAGTAATGTAGCTAATGTGCACTCTACACATACCTTTAAATACTACTGTTTTTGTTTGTTTCTCCCTCTCACAGATATACCAGTGCTAATGTGGATATACGTGTTTGCAGTGCGATATACATGTTTGCAGTGCAGTGAATTGATGTCAACTTGGAGGCTATAACAGTGTCAAGATAGTTTTTGTGCAATAAAAGGATCATTCCCAAGGTCAGGCATGTGCATTTCAATTAAAACACAAACATGTATGAAAAAACATATTGATATCTTGCTACAAAGAGTTATTCAAATTTTAAGGTCTGTGGATGTGTATCAATAGTGGTTAAAAGACTAAATCTGAGCAGATCCATTTTTAATTCTGGAAAAAGCCCTTCCAGGTTTTGAGTTTGGCTGATCAGTTTGTGATGTATGTGAAATTTGTGATGTATGACTATTTAAAAAACAAAAGGATTTTCAGTAATATATCACAAAATTTGCATAAAATATGCAAACTGATGCAAGTTATGAGGCAATGGTGTCAGGCTTAAAGCTACAGCCCATCAGCCATCACATTCCACATAATCTTTGTGTATTCTTTTATTTTTAAAACAGAAAACATTTTCCTTACAATAACAGATAGATAGAGAAAGATGTTCTGTGTTACAGCACATCTAAACAATTCAAACAATCTTCCCAGTCATTTTGGAAGAAGCAATCAATTTTTCAAAGAAATACATACATTATTGAAGATCAATCAGACTTTCAACCTTAAGTCACTTTGAAACACACATGAAATCTGTTAAAGTAATCTATAATACTGGAAAAAAGTAGTTTTTTCATGATGAATGTTTTCTGTCCTCTAGTATTACATATGGAGTGCACATGTTTCCCTCTAGCTGTTTTCTGTCCTCTAGTATTACATGTGGAATGCACATGTTTGACTAGCTGTTTCCTGTCCTCTAGTATTACATGTGGAGTGCATGTTTGACTCTAGCTGTTTCCTGTCCTCTAGTATTACATGTGGAATGCACATGTTTGACCCTAGCTGTTTCCTGTCCTCTAGTATTACATGTGGAATGCACATGTTTCCCTCTAGCTGTTTCCTGTCCTCTAGTATGACATGTGAAGTGCACATGTTTGACTCTAGCTGTTTCCTGTCCTCTAGTATTACATATGGAGTGCACATGTTTGACTAGCTGTTTCCTGTCCTCTAGTATTACATGTGGAGTGCACATGTTTGACTCTAGCTGTTTCCTGTCCTCTAGTATTACATATGGAGTGCACATGTTTCCCTCTAGCTGTTTCCTGTCCTCTAGTATGACATGTGAAGTGCACATGTTTGACTCTAGCTGTTTCCTGTCCTTAAGTATGACATGTGGAGTGCACATGTTTGACTCTAGCTGTTTCCTGTCCTCTAGTATGACATGTAGAGTGCACATGTTTCACTCTAGCTGTTTCCTGTCCTCTAGTATTACATGTGAAATGCACATTTTGACTCTAGCTGTTTCCTGTCCTCTAGTATTACATGTGAAATGCACATGTTTGACCCTAGCTGTTTCCTGTCCTTTAGTATTACATGTTTAGTATGTTTCCTGTCCTCTAGTATTACATGTGGAGTGCACATGTTTGACTCTAGCTGTTTCCTGTCCTTTAGTATGACATGTGGAGTGCACATGTTTGACTCTAGCTGTTTCCTGTCCTCTAGTATGACATGTAGAGTGCACATGTTTCACTCTAGCTGTTTTCTGTCCTCTAGTATTACATGTGGAGTGCACATGTTTGACTCTAGCAATATTCCTTTAAAAAAGGCTCTTGTTTGGTTCATGTTAGGTATCCATAATTTATATTATGGTGATTTGTTGTTAACTTTTTATATACAGTTACTACTTTAATTCATCATTATGTTTACTGAATTAGGACTGTTGTTGGCACATAGATTTTAGTCAATTGTACAAGTTATCCAGTTGAAACTTTGTGGTAAACTTGTTTGGTGGTAAACTTGTTTGGTGGTAAACTTGTTTGGTGGTAAACTTGTTTGGTGGTAAACTTGCTTGGTGGTAAACTCGCCTGGCGGTAAACTCGCCTGGCGGTAAACTCGCCTGGCCGTCAACTCGCCTGGCCGTCAACTCGCCTGGCCGTCAACTCGCCTGGCCGTCAACTCGCCTGGCCGTCAACTCGCCTGGCCGTCAACTCGCCTGGCGGTCAACTCGCCTGGCCGTCAACTCGCCTGGCGGTCAACTCGCCTGGCCGTCAACTCCCCTGGCGGTCAACTCGCCTGGCGGTCAACTCGCCTGGCGGTCAACTCGCCTGGCGGTCAACTCGCCTGGCGGTCAACCTACTTGGTGGTAAACCTACTTGGCGATAAATTTTGTTTTGATCATGGTTTCTTGAAAAAAAGAAGGTGCTATCAGGTTCTTAAGTGGTGGAGAAATGCCAACAGTTGTCGCATGATGAATAAATGTTTCCATGGTGGTTTTGTTTTGTCGTTTTCTGAGAAAACTAATTATTGGGTTGATACCTGGCCGAGTTGAGGAAAGGTGATGCCAGAGGTCAAATAATTGATTTGAAGTGGTAATTATTTTGAAGTAATGTTTGTGTTTTCTATGAAAACTACTTGCTATTGAGTTGGTACATGGTTGGATAATAGGTCATGAAGATTTGCATTCTACACATAATGGTGCATGTCATTTCAAGGTCACAGATTAAATAATATTTTTAATTTTTTCCATATTGTTCAATTTTGTTTGATTACTAGAAAAACAGTTTGTGCTATTGCTTTTTTTTTTAACTTGGTGGAGTGATGTAGGGTGATATAAAGTTATGCTGCCTACATGGTGGGCAAAATGTATCAATAGGGTCAAAGGATGTTTTCCTTTTAGTCAATGCGTATTGATTTATATAAAAAAAAAGAGAACTGATAAGTTACAAGGCAATAAGGGTGGATTGCCATCTTGTTAAGTTATTTTCTGGTTGTCACATTTTTAAATGTATAATTCGAATCAATAGCTGTATTTTCCTCCGTATGGAATATTATAAAGCACATTTTACCATATTTAAGATATCAGAATGCATGCATTATGATTATGACACTAATTTTCCCTAATTCAAAGTTTCAGTGATGGCATTCACAAAAATCTTTGAGATTAGTGTGACACAAAAAGCTGGAAGCAACTTGATGAGTTTATGTAGTTGGTCATTGAGGTACATGTGTAATACCAGGTTATAAAATAAAAATGAGAAGGGAAGCATACAAAGACAAAAAATTACCAGATCTTTTATATTATAATAAAGTTTGTACAAGAAAAAATCATTCCATTAGAAGAGAAACATTAAGATGAAGAAATTTCATTTTTTTAATTAGTATCTGAAATAAAATGGAACCAGTGCAATTTATTCAAGAAATCTTACACTGAATATTGAATACAAATTTTCAATGCTATGACTTCTTTAAAATGAATAACCTTCCTGGGCAAAAGATGTAAATATTGAGTGTAAGCTTATGCCCTTCACTCTAGGGACAAGCAAACAAGAGTTGTATTCAAGTTCTGATGCCTAAAAATAATTTTTGCCAACATTAAATATTAATGGTTCAAACTTCACCTTTACTTGACAGTGTTTACAAGTTGCTTAAAGCAAGATGCTGTTTGGCTCTGTATGTTTCTTGCCATTTGCCTCACCACACACAAGTTTGGAGAGTCTTACTTGGATTTTGGCAATCACATGAGAGAAGTTCAATACTGTAACTTAAAATTGTTGTGAAAATAAGTTATGTACTTTTGAATAATTTACAAATACACATTTTTATCACTTTCCTATATCAAATGGAAATAGTAGTAATATTAAATTTTTGAATGTATTTTTATGTTCATTTGCAAAAAAAAAAATAAACAGGAATACTTTCTCTGTATCTGTGGTCTTGTTCATCATTTGATTTTTATTCCTGCATTTTTAAGTGAGATTTGGGTCACGGTACTAAATTTTAGTTGCTTTTAAGCTTAACTGCTGAATATTATAATTATCAATCTTGTGCAGTTCCTAGCTGCAGTATTTTCTTGATACACTGTACATTCCTTCATCCTGTCTCCCTAATAATGCTAGACTTGTCTTGGTTTGTCTCTGATCACAAGTTGTGGTATCCCTGACCTTCACATTTTTAAAATTATTTTTGCCCACCCTCATTTCCTGTTGCATTGAACAGCATTTGCCAATGCAAAACTTACAGTAAAGGAGCACAGAGGGGTGTGGATGGCCATCTCAGAAGTTAGACCTTCATAGCTGTCATAAGGAAGCAAACAAGCAAAAGGAACAGTGACACTGCCAGAACATACCGTGCTGACAGAAGTATTAGGGGAGGGGGGCACAAATAAAATTGTATGTACTGATGCCACTACGCAAAGCATGCACCACAATGGCAAGGGGTCCAGGGGAAATTCTCCCAGAAGCCCAAAGTTGTTTAGGTGGCAGAAAGTTGCTTAAAAATCCCCTATCTCCACCCCAGCCTGCAATGCCAACTTCAGACCATTTTTAATTTTTAGCATTGGCGGGTGCACATGCCTAACTCCATGAGTCCCCGGTGCTAGCGCCACTGAAAATGAAGTTCATATAAAATAAATTCCTATGATGTATGAAAAATCTATTGTTCTCAAAATTAGAAACTAATACTTCCTGTGATCTTTCACAAATTTTAGGAAAATTGCTTTTGAACAAACTTAAAGACACCTTCATACACTAATTCCCTATTTAGACTCAGATTTCTAAAAGTTACCTTCATACACTAATTTCCTATTTAGACTCAGATTTCTATAAGTTGTATAAATTTACAAAAGTATATTGAAGAGGATACATGGAAAACCCCAAATGCATCAATATCATGTCTTTGACAAAGTTACATAGTGGAATAAGAACATTAATATTCATGTTTGTACTGTCCAAAAATCAGTCAATGAGAATCAACCGACTGATTTCATTGTGTAACTTTTCAAAGAACGTAATGAAATAACTCCTTTAAGAGGAATGGTCCATTAATCATTCAAGGGCATTGCACAAATTCCTCCAGGCATATTTATTTTTAGTCTGCCAGAACTAATCTGATTCCGCTTCACTGCAAAGCAGGTATGTGGCTTCAGCTCAAGATGAATGACCTGTTGTCAGTATTGTGCACAGTGTAATAGTAGCTTGTTGCTGGTAAGTGAACCATGGAGAAGCTCTCCAGGCTAGGTGTGGATTAAACCTGTGTTGTGTAATGTAACAATAGCTGATTGCTAGCAAGTGACTGAAAGTACTTGAGTTGGAAGGTATGGATTACCTATGATTTTGAGGAAATTAGGGGTGTCAGGTTGGAGGGTCCTAGGGACAAAAATTCTTAATGACATGTTTTTTATATGTAAAATGTCTATTGTGATAAAACAAATAAATGAAACTAAAATTATAGTGCCTTTTTTCAAGACCAGTAAACATCTTGACCATTCCTGTACAAGAAAGACTTACTTTGTACAAAGCTTAATGTGGCTGATCAACTTTCAAGATCATTAATAAATGGGAAATTTGTGATATAGATGGCCAAACTCTTCATTCAACTTATTCCATCAATTCATTTTTCAAAATTGACTATTTCACGAGTACTTCAATGTCTTTTGCAGCTACATGGTTATTGATGGTACTACAAAATTAAGTCTAAAGTATAAAAAATCAGTTGCTTTCCTTGAAATTTAATGTTGTTGAGTCTTAAAAACGGTAAAGCTAAATTAGGAAATGGTAAGCCTTTTAAACTGATAACATCACCAAATTGCATGATTTTTTCCTATTTATGCTTGATGAATAACTCTGGCTATTAAATTTCAGTCTATTTAACCCTCAGTCTATTTTACCCAAACTCACCAGTGTTTATAACTCGCATCCTTTTAAAAAGTCCAAATGAATCCTCAGTCCCACATTACATGCATGGTTGGCTCTGCAGTAACCCTATCTACAATACCTGATTCTCCACAATAAGTTCCATTGTGTGCATATAGACAATAAGGAGGGTAATAACTGATGTGTAAAATCTCTCAACTATCTGTGGAGGGTTTCTTAATTGCTTTTAGCAGTCTAAAAGTTATACCCAACGAAATGGAGGTTCTTGCGGGTGAAAAAGACTGACAAATTGTAGCGAGGATTGTGCATAGTGGCCTGTAAATTGAATTTCCAATTAATCTAAATAGCCCATGCTAGCATAAGTTCATTAAATGAACAGACCAATCACTTTGCAGCATGCTTGTATCATTAATAGTTCAATATGAAAAGCAAATCTAGCTCCCAAATTTCCCAGACCAATGAAAATAGTATAAATGCACTAAGTTTGTCGGCATGTTGCCACTATCTTTTGGCAAAAATTGAATTGGTTTTAAACTTTGTCTTAAAGGAAACATAATGTCCGACATAATCCTTATCTCACATGATAGAATTAAAACTAACAAATTTTTCTGACCAAGTTTCATACCCCCTTAAGTAATTTAACACAATTTTTATACTTATTAAAATTTTAAATCTACTACTAAATAGTACTATGGGAGCTGCCATTTTGATTTCAAAACATGCAGATTATGATGTCATCAGTCCAGTAGGATGTTGGAATGCTTTCTATTTCTTTATAATCTACCTCCAGATTTCTAGGTTATGACAAAACAAAAATTCTCATGTAAGGGTCAAGAAATTGTTTGTGTACACATGAAATTAACAAAACATTCTGTTAAAACTTTGTGTCACATCATTTTAGAATAAAAACTTGAATCACATTTATAAAGAAATACATTACATTCCTTATGTCCCTGTTGGTGAAATTATGTCATCATGCACAATATTTCAATACAGAATTGAACAAAATGGCAGCCTCCATGTGTCAACTTCAAACATGAATAACTTGTGATAGAAATAAGATTTTGACTTGCTGTTTTTGGTACTTAGTTAAGATTTGTATCCTCTATCATATGAAATAATAATTGCATCAGCCTTTATGTCTCCTTTAATAAGTCACATAATGTTTTGCACACTTTCTGGAATAATGGTTCCAACTAAACTGCATGTACCTGTGGTTAAATGCCTTAGAGCATGTACACAAGTGTCCGTTTCTGTAATGTTTACTAAAATACATTACAAAGTAATATGATTTACTAATACTCCTCTCTCCTCACCCCTACAATATCCTCCTCCCCCACAATATCCCCCTTCCCCACAATATCCCCCTCCCCCACAATATCCTCCTCCCCACAATAACCCCCTCCCCCACAATATCCCCTCCCCACAATAACCCCTCCCCAAAACCCCTCCCCACAATAACCCCTTCCCACAATAACCCCTCCCCACAATAACCCCAATAACCCCCCACCCTTACAAAACAACACTAACCTAACATATTTCACAAAACTCCTGTATGCATTTTCAAAATATTTCAATGAAAACATCAAAAAATAAACACTGAAACTGAACAAAAATTCATGGGTATTTTCTGCTGATTATACTAGACCAAATCATCAATCAAATTCACAAGAATATGTATAAATCACTAAAAAAAAAATCAAGTTCTACAATTTAGGTGAACACAGTTCTAATTGCAGGCAAGAAAAGACACCTCTATGATATTATTGCAAACATTTTGTTGTCTACTTATTTTAGAAAACAACCTGCATTGAAAAATAAAACTTTATCATCAAGTTCTAAAAATATACGAGACCTTGAATTTTTCCTACAAAACCCATTTTTTTCTTTACTATTACAAAACCCAATCAGATAATGTATTATCTTTGTTTTTGCAGGTTATAGGTTGTAAACAATTAAGTTAATCCAACTATGCTAGTGACTTTGCTTCATAAGAAAGACTGTTATATTGTTCTGTAATTAGGTGAGAACATCATTTAATATGAAAAAATTAACTCCAGGAAGGTATTTTCAACACTTTTAATTCTAGCTTCTAGTACCCACTTGAAGTAAATGAAATTTAATGGAAAGAAAAGGCTGGCTAGTAACGTGGTCCACCTGAAGTGGGAGGAAACCCGGAATACAGAAAACCCTGCATCACCAGGAGCATGTCAAACCCGATCACATTTTAAAGACACAGTGGTGCACAGACAAAAGCTTAAAAACCCTCAGCTACCTGACCTTACATGAAATTCATTTAATAGATTTAGCTTTATCTGCAGAAAAAAACCACAACTTGATTGATATCTTGAAGAATTATCAGCACTAAAGAAATGAAATGGGAGACTTTATCAGTTAAAATAAAGAATTCTAAATGTAACATTTTCTCTTTAATTCTAAATCTTAGCATTCTTTTCACGTATTTAACATGACTTGCAATCATTTGATGTTGGATCAGTTAAATCAAACATGTTTGAACGAACAGGTAAACGTGCATGTCGCATGCCAATGTTTGTCGGACAAGATGAACAAAATGTTACTTCATAAATGTAAAGACTAGTATCTGTGAAAACGTTGAACGACCACAAAGACATTAAAAAAGAACATAAAAAACAGAGTATACATACAAAAGGTACCCTCACAGTGTGTGGAGGTCGTGAGATACTAACAGTAGCATGTGACTACAACCTTAGACAAAACTGTTGGAACAGTTCAGCGTTGCAGAGCTTAATATTTAGTGTTGTAATTCCTGAATATTTCCCTCCTCTATTTTTAACATCTCCACCCCATTTCCAATGTTGGATTACTTGTGCTAATTTGAAGAAGAAAAAAATTATTTTTTACAATGATCAACATTGAATGTGGTGGGAGAGGGAGGGGATGGGGTAAGAAATTAAGGTAGGGTAGGGGACACTGAAGATATCTAAAATATCATGCAAATGTCCCTAAGAATTGAAAATGATGGAATATAGATTGAAAAGTGCCGGTATTAATGATGTATGGATCTTGAAAATTGAAGAATATATAAGCAGTACACATTTGTTTGAAGTGTTCCAACAAGTTTTGTCCAAGATTGTAGGTGTATGACATGCACTTCAGTTTTATATTTCATCTTTTATTTCTCTACTTGTGAGAAAATGAGTCTTTGACGGTTTGACTAAAAACAAGTTGAAAGGTCTATGTACAGGTATAAAATTTTCTGTTCCACCATGTACCGAAAGGAACATTAAATTCAAAGTTTAACAATCTTCAAATTTTTAAAATAGCATGTGTTTTTTTCAAGTTAGTAATCAAAAGTTTAAACTTTTCTTTAAAAAAATGAAAAAATATGAATGAATAGGAAAACACCTCAAAATGCTTGTTTCTTTCTTCCCTTAATTTCAGACATTGAAAATGTTACAGCTTGAGGTTGGTTGGGGTATGGTAAAAATCAAAAATTATCTTCATTTTTTCGAAGAGAAATGGCAGCGAGGTAAAAAACAATGGATTTACAATAGAAAATAGAGACCATGTCCCGTTCATACATCATGAGAGTAAAACAAAAATTTGCATATTTGCAAAAAAATCTTTAAAAAGCCATTTTTAGCCGATTTGGATGAGATGATATGTTTTGCTTTCTTCATGATTTTTAGTAGATTTTAAATCAATTTAGCATCTCCAAATACCATTAAGAGTCTTATCTACCATTGACAACATCTTGCATCCTCAGTTTACAGCAATTTCATGCCAATGATTTAAATAAGCTAGGCATTGCAATTCACTTTTCAATCAATTCCTAATCATACCTTACAAAATGTAATTTGTAGCATTTTATGATCTGCTTGTTTGTTTGTTTGAAGAAGGCTTAACAGCACCACGACAGCAAGAGTCAAAATGTGCCTGAAAGGTTAGATAATTCCAGAGGTTGGAAAAAAAGAAAATAGGAGAAATCTGAGAGGTCTGTAATCAAACTGGCTTGTTCGTTGATGTCATGAATTCTTGGAGATCTTGAGAATGTGCAATAATTTCTTAAAGAGACCTTTGGTTTGTGAAACATTCTCATCGACATGAGGGGTAATTCCCCTGGCAAACTTGAGTCTATGAGGTACACCTGATTTGTTGGGTGTCTCTGCCTCTACAGTTTGAGTTTCTTCAGGTGCTAAACCACCAACCCCCGCATCTACCCCACCTTCTGAACCATTGACCTTTCCATGTGCAACAATTTCCCCTTCCTTTGACCCATTAGTTCTTTGGCTGTCATTGTTACTTTCATCAATTTCCATCTTTCCATCTTTTAAGCTATCAACAGGGTTTGTCTTTTCTGGCTCAGTCTCATTGTCCTCTACAACAACAGAGTTCCCTTCACCACTTTCACTCATGTCCTCATGTTTCCCATTCTCTTTACTTTTCCATTCATTGCTTCCCATTTCTGTACTCTTATCACCATCCTCGTCAGTACCTGTTAATTTCATATTCCCTTCTTGACATTTTTCTGCAATGGAACTGGTCTCCTCCTTATTGCCTTCTGCATCCGCAACATTCTCTGCATCACTGTTACCATTCTTGCTTTCATCTTGATCTACCCTCTGGTCGTCATCTTTTTGTTCTAGTCTCTTCTCTCCAGTCTCTTCTACCTTTTCACTTTCAACACTTTTTCCTCCGTCCCCTACTTTTCCTCCCTTAACCTCCAATGTCTCCTCTTCACCTTCTACAATCTCTTCTATGACCTCTAGTGTCTCCTCTTCACCCTCATCTCCTCCAAGTTCCGAATCTTCTCCTTCAGTGGACTCCACAACAAACTCCTCCCCATCAACCACAATCTTACTTCCCTCTGATGCTGTGCTCCCCTCACTCAGAACCCCACTAGCAAGCAGTGCATCTCGTAACTTTCTCTGTTGTACCTCCAGATCCTCAGCGAGGGTGACGGTGACCTGGACGACCTTTCACATCCTACTATTATTCCATCTTGGCTGCTCACGCTGGGGCTGGGTACTGGAGTGTTCTCAATCGATTGAACTGGGGTGTCTTGCAGGAGTGTGTTGGAGTCCTGTTAGGTGTCTCCGGGGTGTTGATATTGGCAGTGGGGGCATTTTTGGTGTTGGTGGTAATGGGGGAATTTGTGGTGAAGATGGTTGTGGTGTAGAAGGGGTAGACGGTAGTGGAGGCATTTGTGGTGTAGGAGGAAGTGGGGGTCTAAACGGTGACCCCCCTCCATCCTTAGGGTCCACCCAGAATCCTCTGCTTGATGAAGTATCTAGAAAATAAAAATGGTACAAATTAGTGTCTAATATGGAATTAAAATGGTCATTATTTAATTATCTATTGAGTCACTCAAATATTACTTCCAAAGGCTGAAAATATTCTTAAAATACTTCACAATGAAATCAACTTTCCACAACCTGAAAATAGTCCAAACTTTCATGCACGAAACCATGACATTGCATTTGCAGGTTATCCATAGTTCTCTACCCTCACAATCGTACACAAACCAATAGGTCTGACAATAGTTCCTAATCCTCCTGATTAGGGTTTTTCCCTGAAGGCAAATGATACTCTTGTACTTACTATACAGCACTCCAAAACATTTCACAATTGTTTGTTTTTTATTAATAAGTTTTACATCCCAAAAGCCCTCTTGTCCACGTTTTATATCAAGACGTCTTGCAGCTAAACAAGTTGCAAATCATTGGTTATAGACCATCCAGGGTTTGAACCCAGGATCATGTGATTACAGAGTTGGACAAATCTACGGGTCCAGCAGTTATAACCGTGGGAAAATCGGGAAATCGCGGAAGAAATAAAAATCAGTAAAAAATATTTCTTGAGTAAACAACAGTTTATGTGGCAAATATGTGTTATAAAAACGCCCCCATGTAACTGTGCGATGAACAGTACATTAAATTGCGGAAGAGGGGAGCATATAAAGATTGATTGATTGATTGATTCAAACAATTATTCAAGCACACCTTAATACAGAGTACAGATATATACAGGTATACAATATGATAAATACAATGAAACAAAAATATTGATATATACATTCACTAATTACAAAAGTGACTTAGGTGCGCCACACAGGAAGTTAGAGTAACTTATAAACGTGTGGCCTCCAGAATACAAAACACATAAACGAACACTCCCCCCCCAACCCCCTTCACACCACACACACACACAAATAATTATAACAATGATTGTGTAACACTAGTCATATTTAGATAAATTATGGCAAAAAATGTGATCAAATAAAAAGAGATACTACAAAATAGGAAACTGCATGAAAAGACAAATTTAAAAAAAACGCAAACCAGTCAGGATAAAATTGATCCAAGAACATATAAAGGCAGAGCGTTATTTATAATGTAAGAATAAGAACGCATTTAAATAATTTTCAAACAAAAAATTTGAAGCTTATGCATTTATATAGGAAGGGAGAGAATCACAGAGTTTGGGACCTATAAAACAAATGAAATGTTGAAAAGAGGGAAGCCTATTAAGTGGGAGACTAAGTCGAGAAGAGGTTCTTGTTGAATATGGATAAAAACTATTACGGCCACAGGAAAACAAAAAGTACGAAAAAGAAAGGGGAGCTTAGATTGATGGCATTGATGCATGACGATACCAACAGGGTAAGTGGTAATATCGAATATAGATAGAATGGTATGTTTAGCAAATAAAGGTAAAGCGTGGTGGAAATAGTTTATGTCACTAATCAAACGAACTACCCTTTTTTTGAAGAACAAAAAGTTTGTTCTACAGCCCCAAACAATATTACAATATGAAAGATAGGGTAAAATAAAAGTGTTGTATAGAGACACTAATGTACGAGTGGGCAGCAGATGTTTCAGAAGATAGATAATACCAATACTCTTAGAAATTTTACTACATACTATGTCAATATGACTCTGCCACGTTAAATGTTTGTCAATGATAATATCTAGAAATTTAGTAGCATTGGATAAGGGAATATTATGATTAGTAAAAGATACCAAATCATTGTCAAGATTTGTAGGTTTGCCAGGCAGACTGAACAAAACGATTGAAGTTTTACTGACATTTAATGATAATTTATTGACCATGAACCAGGAATTAATTAGTTTTAATTCATTTTCAACAGTAGATAAAAGCTTGTTGGCATTGGGGCCAGAAACAAAGAGATCCATATCATCAGCATATAAAATAAGGCTAGAATTTGATGTGGCTTTAGAAAGATCATTAAGATAAATAATAATAAAGGGCCTAAGATTGACCCCTGAGGCACACCACATTTTAAAACATCAAGTGCAGACTTTGTATTGTTGATAGATACAAACTGATGGCGATTACATAGATAACTTATAAGCTAATCTAATACAATCCCGCTTATACCATAAATATCAAGTTTACAAAGTAATTACAATGATCTAAAGTGTTGAAGGCCTTTTAAAGGTCTAAAAAGGTACCACAAACGAAATCTTTATTTCAAAGGCAGTAGTTAATTTATCAATAAGGTAGATGATTGCATGGAAAGCTGATTTACCAGGTAGAAAACCAAATTGATTGTCATAGAGCACATTATGTTTGATTAAGAAATTGAATATTCTATTGAAAACAATTCTTCTAAATAATTTAGAGAAACAGGGGAGTACAGAAATAGGTCTATAATTGTTTTGGAGGATTTTTCTCACCACTTTTTAAAATAGGGATTACACCAGCAATTTTGAGACTATTAGGAAAAATACCCTTTGATAAAGAAAGATTTACTAAATAAGAAAGAGGTTCAGAAATATAATTAGCAACCGACTTTACAACAGAGGGTGAGATATCATCATAACTAGGGGAAGTATCATTGAGATTAGATATCATATCATGAATTTCAATCATGTCGGTTAGAGTTAAATACAATGAAGAATTACAAGTATTCATTGGATAATCAGTAAATACATAATCTTCACATGGCACAATTTTTGATCGTACAGAAGGTCTAATATTGATAAAATAATCATTAAATATATCACAGATGTCATCACTGTTCGAAGTAGAATGTCCTTTATGAAACAGTTCCTCAATTACATTATTATTTTTAGAGCCACAAACAAGTTCATTAATAACCTTCCATGTGTTCCTTACATTACCATTGTCAGGATGGAGCACTGAATTATAATAATCTTTCTTAGCATGACGTATTACTGAAGTTAAACGATTGCAAAATAATTAATAAAAGTTGAAATTTTCATCTGTTCTATTCTTATAAAACCTTTTATAGAGTTTGCTTTTAGTTCTACAAGAATTCCTAATACCTAAAGTTATCCAAGTTTTAGAAACACAAGCTTTGTTTAAAGTAAGAGGGAAACAATCATTGCAATGATAAATAAAGGTTTTCACAAATGAATCAAAAGCATTATTTGGGTCACAACTGTTATAAGTGTCTGACCAAGTTTCAAAAGAAAGTTTTTGCTGAAAAGTTTGAATATGTTTAGGGTTGATATTGCAGGTATAGTTTTTGGGAAGGAATACATTTGCTGAAGAATTTTCAAAAATAGTAAAAACTAGCAGATGATCAGAGATATCATCAAGAAAACTCCATTTGTGCAAGGATTCTTTAGATCATTAGCGAAAATTACATCGAGCAAAGAAGCAGAAGTACTGGTTATTCTTGTGGGCAAAGACTGTAATGGAACAAAAGAAAATGAATTCAATATGTTTGTGAAATCACATCACAGGATGTATTCACTACATTAATATCATTTCTGTTGCAATTTTTCGTGGGAAGATTTTTGACACCTTTATTCAGAACTAAGGAAATTTATAATTAATCCAACTCTGTTCTATCAGACTTTTACACGACCTAAAACTTTGAATTGATTATAAAAATGAAAGGCTCACCTTGCTTTGTAAAGACAGGTAATTTCAGGCAGGTTATTAAGCTAACTGGTAAGTTTAGTGTAACAAAGCCTAACATAACAACCATGAGAAATAAACATTTTGGCAAAAGACTTACCAAGTGGTAATTCCACTTCCATATCCATGGGTTCAGGGTTCACTTTGTTCTTTTTTCTGTCGTCACTATCATTGAAAGCCCCTCGCTTCCTCTTCTTGACGTCCTTTCTTTTCGGGGTAAGGTACATCTGAAAGACCTCCTTCCTGTGTTCTGGCTGCATGGGGGGCAGACCGTTCTCCATACACTCCTGGTGAAAAACAAGCAGTCGTTAAAGAATGGTTTTATACTGTGCTTTTATATGCAAGTGTGACTACTTCCAACTATATACCATCATCCAACATTTGATGCATCCTCAGGAAGTTTAAAGGTTTAACTAATACTATGGACATAAGTATTTGCAAATCTAAAGCAGATCATGCTCACATTTTTGTGTAAATATCACTTCTAGATTTGAGTTGTGACTGATAAAAGTTTGATCAGGTGTTGATTTATGCTAAAGTTGTGATTTATGCTAAAGTTGTGATTTATGCTAAAGTTGTCATTTATGCTTAAAGTTGTCATTTATGCTAAAGTTGTGATTTATGCTAAAGTTGTGATTTATGCTCAAGTTGTGATTTATGCTAAAGTTGTGATTTATGCTAAAGTTGTGATTTATGCTAAAGTTGTGATTTAAGCTAAAGTTGTGATTTATGCTAAAGTTGTGATTTAAGCTAAAGTTGTGATTTATGCTAAAGTTGTGATTTATGCTAAAGTTGTGATTTATGCTAAAGTTGTGATTTAAGCTAAAGTTGTGATTTATGCTAAAGTTGTCATTTATGCTAAAGTTGTGATTTATGCTAAAGTTGTGATTTATGCTAAAGTTGTGATTTATGCTAAAGTTGTGATTTATGCTAAAGTTGTGATTTATGCTAAAGTTGTGATTTAAGCTAAAGTTGTGATTTATGCTAAAGTTGTGATTGATGCTAAAGTTGTGATTTAAGCTAAAGTTGTGATTTAAGCTAAAGTTGTGATTTATGCTAAAGTTGTGATTTATGCTAAAGTTGTGATTTATGCTAAAGTTGTGATTTATGCTAAAGTTGTCATTTATGCTAAAGTTGTGATTTATGCTAAAGTTGTCATTTATGCTAAAGTTGTGATTTATGCTAAAGTTGTGATTTATGCTAAAGTTGTCATTTATGCTCAAGTTGTGATTTATGACTAGGCAGACAGCACAAAATCTGTTTGTAATTCTTTCCTTAAACATCAGTAACTGAAAATGATAGAAACTTCTACTCCAGCTAGAAGTTAATTGGGGAATAGTTTGTTTGTTTGATGAGGGCTTAACGGCACCATGACAACGAGGGTCAAGTGCCTTAGAGGTCAGATCATTCTACAGGTAGGAAGGAAAGAAAACAAGGGGAGATTGAGAGAAATACAAGAACTAAACGTCAGAAAGCTGGGATCAACGGAAGAGGTGCATGGGTGAAAAAAGAAGAAGAAAAAAAGGATATAGTAAAGACTCAAAAACTTTTGGTCAGAATTTGTTGCACCACTTCAAGAAACTTGGTAAACATTAAAAAAACAAAGGATTTACAAAGAAAATGTCATGCTTGGCCTGTATTACATCATAAATTTGCATATTGATGCCCTGTGATTTCAAAATGCTGTATACTGGTCATAAGTGTTTCTGTAAGTTCTACTTAACCCAAGAAATATACATGTTACTGATTTATAAACTGTCTGCAACTCCCTATTTTTTTTTTTTTTTAATACATAATAAGACACTTTCCATATAAGACTGGAACAAATTTATTTTTATTTTTTGATATATGATTAGACACTTGCCATATAAGACTGGAATAAATTTACTCAACCAAAATAAACTTACATCTCTCACTCCTTCAGGCACAGGCACATTGAACCCCGGGTAATCAACAAACTTTTTAGGGTCATAGGTCACTGAATTATCTTGTGCATCTTTCACTTCGCCATCTTCATCTAGAACAAATCAAATAACATTAATTAAATGAAAGAAACCATTTTTGTACTTATGCAACTCATATACGGTTTCAAAGGGCTAGTTCAGTGATCCTGAAACTTATATGAAAGAAGGAACAAAAAATGTCTTATTACATTAAAAAGATATTTGTTTAAATCTGATTTGTGTAGATATGACTGAAATCATTTCTGGAAACTCTTTATCCATTTATCTTCTGAAATTATATGAACTTGTCAAGAGAATAATACATCAGATTCTACTACCAGACATGAGTCTGGGAATTGAAAGAATTCCCTGAATTCCTATAATTTAAAAAAAAATCCCTGAAAATCAAAAGATCTTCAAAAAACCTATGAACCATTAATAATAGGTTGTCAACTACACTCGGAAGGGTCCCAATACACAAAATATCCAATAACGTACAATAATATATGAGCATTACAAATGATGCGTCATGAGCGAGGGAATTCCCACAGTTAAGTCAATTACAAATTGATGATAAAGTAAGAGACAGTGCATTTATTTATTTCAATGAGAGAATGACAAGAATGAACTGGAGCACGCAACCATAGGTGCGTGGTTTATGGGTTTGTATTTCGTCAATCATTATACACAGTACACAAAACTGAATTAATATTTGCACAAAATGAAACAGCGCATGGTATTTATGTCTGATATTTCCTTGAAACTATAAGGGCTAGGCCTATACTGTGTTCATAGTATAAGGCAATCCTACATTGGTCCAACAGAACACGACATTATCACAAAAATATTGAATCAATTTTTGAGGACATTGTTAGGAAATTTTCTGGAAAAAATTAAAAACCCGGAATTCAAAATGAAAAATCCTGGAATTCTGCGTTTCGGCGGAAAAAGCTCATGTCTGTAGTACTTTTCAGTATAATACATTTATACTTGTTGGGAAGGTGAGGGTGTTATGTCACTCACTCACAATACACTTTCTGCACAAACTTATGATATCATTAAAGCTTCACATATGCAAGATATCAAAGTAATTTCTTCAGTTATTGTTTGAGTTATTGTTCTTCTTATACAACAAAAGATGACACCCCGGGTTGGAAAAATTAAAAAAAGTCACTCGTCAATCATTTATACAACTTGGCGAGTAAATACAATGAAACCAGTACTTCTACTTGCCAAGTATTTTCAACTCATCGCCAACACATTCAACTGAAATTTGACAATATTCATGCTACTAGTATGCCTCTGTATTGCCCTTTCCCCAAACCTGACTTCATGAACGTACATATGTAACCAGAACCAAAAGGTTTTGTAGTTCCGATGCATTTTTTCATGCTGATTGATTTTGTATTAATTGTTAATGTCATTGCATATCATAAAATATTTGACCACATGAATTCTTCAGATATTGTGTTTACAAGCTCTTTTTAGCAAAATCATATAAAGCCCCGCCCACTAAGAATATCAATGATATTCAATGTTTTTATTAAATGAAGCCGCAAACTAGTTAACATCATAATTCTAGTACATATGAAACAAAATAGACATGTAATTGTTAAAATATGAGCATTTCAAGATTTTTACAATAAGCACATCTACTCATCAATATGCATAACATCACCACCAAAAACAATAGGGCACATCTACATACCATGGGCTATCTGTGTACAGCATATGGCATGAATCCAGTAAATCTAGCTTGAGATACCATGTTTACAAAATCTTTCAGCAAAATCATATTAAGCCCCACCCACCATGCATATTAATGAAATTCAATGTTTTTATACAATGCACATGTACCAACTAGCTAACATCATAAATACACCAAGTAAGTTTATTGTTCTTGAGAAGAAGTAAAATGATGCATTTAGAGGCTTAATTGATCTGTTTTACAACTATCCAACAAATTTCTTTTCTTTTTACATGAAAGAGAATTGAAATCATAAGTATGAATTAAAATTCGTGAGCAAATAAGGGCATATAGATGACCTGTCGACACGGCCTTTTGCACATCTTTTTTTTTAAGACTGGCTTGGGAAATCGGGACCTGTTTAATGCCTAGACTGACAAAGGGGTAATTCGGCATCATTTGAGGACCAAATGGGGTAATAAAATCACTTTACATGCAAATAACATTGAAGTTTATTAAAACATTTTATTCATCAATGCCTCTGTTATCATTTTCAACATTAATTACAGAAAATACTGTGATACAAACATCGTTAGCTGCTATCATATATCAGTGCAGTACACTGCAGTTATAGCTACTGTAATGCACTTTATGTTCAAAGCTTGTTTACATTACGGGTAAAAACCGGTTTTTCAGTTAAAACCGGTTTTGGAAACCGACCGGTTTTACTTCAGGGCGAACAGTGCAAGCTTAGTGGTGAATGTTTTCTTTGGAGATGCTACTCCATGAAACAAATGGAAAAATTAAAAGCTATTGTTATCCAATTACATTCATGAGGATCTAAAGCCTTACTGTCCAGGAGGATGAAATTTTGCCAACTCTCCAACATTCAGACTCCGAAGAAGATAAAATCAACTTTGACAAATTTCCTATTGTGGATCTGGCTACATCTAACTAGGCTTACTGGAAAGAAAGGATGTTTTTCTCAGACTAAAACTTCAGTAATGAACGTACTTGAATGTCTGCAGCCGTTTGTTTCATATTAGGTTTGATAGTTGCTACTGGGTTTTGTTTGGTCATGGAAGGTCATTAAAAAAAGATTAAATCCATCAGAGCCATTAGCCCTATAGGGTCGGTGCTTATCTCCGGTTTCATTGGCGAAAGCAGATGAGAGCATATGACTCCCCCTGGATGGGACACCAGTCCATTGCAGCTTAATCTCCAGCAATGCTGGTACTCATTTTACAGTGGACTAGAGCAAGTAAAGTGTCTTGCTCAAGGATGCAATGCAGAGCACGGCATGAATTAAACCTGGTACCTTTTGCATACGAGCATGACTCATCATACTTTGAAGTACTTCCCACATATCATGTAAATTATAAACATAGCAGGTTGAAGAAACCTTTGTCACTTGTTAATAGAACAATGTAAGATTCAATACCAAACACACACTTTCTTTAAATAAAGAATTTGACCTTTAACTCCTCAAGATGACCTGTCAAAGTTTAAAGGAGCTCTCTGCCAAAAAGTGAGAATGTCCTTTTATTTTAAGTCACAGAAGTTTAGAAATAAGATGGGTCTAACTTTTAAAACCTGTATCATTGAAAAAGTATTACTTTTCATAAGAAACAATTATGATTAATCTAAACATTAGAATTTAAAAGGTTTTTAGTAGCATCACATGCACGAAAAGTGTGTTTGAATATACTCAAGAAAGTTACGCCCTCACCCACCAGTTCCTGTAATCCAGGTATTATTAATTTTCAATGTGATAAGAATCCAATAATATTTCCCTACCTTCTTTTAGGTCGTACACAGCTAAACCTGAAGACTCCACTTCTGCATCCTTTAGATATCCAGGTGGGTAGCCAAGCACCCTCATGATGTAAATATAAGGTGGCAGCCTAGTATTATCAATACCAAGTGCATCTCGAAGTGCATCACTAAAGAAAGAGAGAATGATGGCAAATTGGTCATATATGTCTTCCATGCACTACAAGCATCAGTTGAATAAAAAAAACAACAAATGAATTAAAGATATAAACTTTTGTCAGGTGTCGAAATTTAATTTTTTGCCACTGTTCCACGGTATAGTACTTTCTCAAATAATACTGTTCCAGATCAGAATTCACTGTTCCAACTTTGTTGCTGATAACAGGACAAATTCCTTTCTTCAAAATTGTCTTAATTTACAACTTCTTTATTGTTTAATATGTGCAATTATGTATGTCAGTTATCAGTATGTAACATCTAGCTGCATACACGTGCAAGAAGCCTTGCATATGGGTACTCATGATTATTTGTGCTGACAATTTTATTTTTATAATAATCTTACGGCATTTTTTTAAAAGCAGAAATCAAGTTAGTGATCATTGATGCTCCCTACATGCGTGTACAAACATCACTGTTCCACAAGAACAATTATGTTTGAATATTCACTGTTCCTTCCTGAAAAGTACTGTTCTCTGAACAGTGGCAAATTTGACCTATTTGTTGATTTAGATTATGGTTCACAGGGTTTGTGCATATATCATTAGACAGGAAATTATTCATAATAAATGGATATAAAATACATTACTCGACTCAACATTTATTTCTTTACAGGCCATTGGCCCCTTTCACAATCATGTGATATAAAATACAAATACTTACCTAAGAAATCCAAATTTGAAAAGGGAAAAAAAAAAAAACCTAACCATCTGAAAGGGTATCAAAAGCACACATGAAATCCACAATTGATTGTAAATAACAGTTCTAACAGTTACAAAATATTATTATCCATAGGTCCCGGAAGAAAATATGAGTGACAAAAAAACTCCAGCTTATGGAGGTCTTTAATTTCCGAAATGCGGTGTGTGGTGTGACCGCCATTTGTGCTGGGTATTTCTGCAAGAATTCTACCATCGTGGGTTCATGCGTATTTTACTTGGGGTGTTCCTTTGTCAAGCGCAGGAGGGACTAGTTGGGTTTTGTGAGGTCTTGTAGTTGTGATTACAATTCTATTGCCTTTAAGGGTGGCACCGGAACTTGATCAACTGATCAAGAGAGGAATAACTGGTAAACTTCACAATAATGACACAGGACTTCTTATAGTGGCAACGGACTATGTCAATTTCCATGAGATTGAGGTTGAGCATATTTTTAGCCAAATTCAAGATATTTTCCTTCGTATTTTCTTTCAGCCTTTCCTCAAGCCTGAAAATTTTGATACATTTGTATCTACAATACTGTTCTGGTTCATTGATGTGTTTGCGAAATATGTCACACTGATTGTTTAATGATTCAACTTTTTGTTCAATTAGTTTGATATGAGTCTGAGTTCAGGATGTTACTGCTGATTTCTTCTAGGATTGAGGATCTTACCACTGATTTCCTCTAGGATTGAGGATCTTACCGCTGATTTCTACCAGAATTAAGGATCTTACTGCTGATCTCTTTTAGGATTGAAGATCTTATCGCTGATTTCTTCTAGGATTGAGGATCTTCCCACTGATTTCTTTTAGGATTAAGGATCTTACCACTGATTTCTACGAGAATTAAGGATCTTACCGCTGATCTCTTTTAGGACTGAGGATCTTACCGCTGATTTCTTCTAGGATTGAGGATCTTCCCACTGATTTCTTTTAGGATTGAGGATCTTACCCCTGATTTCTTCTAGAATTAAGGATCTTACTGCTGATTTCTTTTAGAATTGAGGATCTTAACCGCTGATTTCTTCTAAGATTAAGGATCTAACCGCTGATTTCTTCTAGGATTGGGGATCTTACTGCTGATTTCTTCTATGATTAAGGATCTTACTGCTGATTTATTCTAGATTGAGAACTACCTCTTACATCAAATGCTTTATCAATACAATCCTGAAAAAGTTTTTGAAATTCAGCACTGGAAATGACATTTTGGATAGCTGTTGAGTTCTGGGTCTGGTTTTTGTTAGATGCGAATGCCATTGTCTGAGTTATTGTAGTTGTTTGGTCAATTGTGTAAAATTCTTTCATATTGGAGGTTACCAAATTACTGAGAAAACAGTAAGCAGATTTAATAGGTTGAAAAACTCAGCTAGGCTGGGTTATGTATGTTGTAGAGGCTGATCTTGAAAATATGTTTTTCAGAAAACCCTCACAAAGTGTTTGTTACCTCTTCAGGAAATTCCCATTGTAAGATTCAAGATTGTTTCTGCCATGTTACTGAGCTAAATAAAGTGCAGTCTTTATTGATACTTTAGTGTTTTTTGTAGACAGACAAAAATAGCTTGTGTCATTAGAAGACACCTTCATTTTATTTTTTTAAAACAAGCAAACACATAAATTTGTCAGCTTCCAAATTTAAAGCAAATAAAATAGCAATAATAATTCTGTCTCTTTCATTTGCCATAAAAACCATTAAATCATACCTTACAACACCCGGTTTAAAATGGGAGAATTTTGCACTGGAGTCTGCACCCTTGTGGTGGTATCCTGGCTTGGATAAACTGGCTGGCTGAGCTGTATCTTGCTGAAACTGTCTCTTGGCTTCACTAATTCTTCTTTGATCAATTTGCTGTGTAGATAGATGATAAGAATTTACTTTAAGGTCTGGTGAGGCGTTCAAGAGATTGGAAAATCACCCGTTCAGCTGCCATGACAAACAAAAATCTGATCCGGGCAACCATAACTTCTGCCAGGTCTGCCCATTTAACAACCAAATTATTGGTACACTTTGTATCATAAATAAATCCACATAAATTTCTCAGGGCAACCTAATTTCATTTCTAGACAACAATAAATAAAAAGTTCAATGCCTGGTGGACAACTTGCTTTCAGGTTGATTTATCAAAACCTGAGTCACTCCATTCTTCAAAATAGTCCTTAACAATCAAGTCCTTCTTTATTAGTATTTTGACAATTTGGCCATCTCTAAAGGATTCTTCTATTGCTATCAACTTGTGGAATATAACTGATGGTGTACAGTAACACCTGCACCCAATAACTGCCATTTAAATAACATATCATTTATCAAGAATGTATTGACAAATCTACTTGCCACCACGATGTAAGATCTTTGGTTCTATACAATCTAAACTATTGTAATGACAAGCATTTTTATTGCTTCTAAAGCTAGTTTTGAGGACCTGTGGCAGAGAGCATGACAGGAGTCATTCAATCAACAGATCCTGATGAGGAAGTAGGGCTGGATTGGACACATGTTAAGGAAACTCACAAGTAACACCACCCGCCAAGTCCTGACATTGAACCCTCAAGGAAAGAGTAAGTACAGTAAAACTACTTATTGTCATCAGTCCCACACAGGATCCTAAACCTTTAATGCAATTGCTTTACTGGTCACCTATCTGCCTATGAATTATTTAAAACACTTAATGTACATCTAAACAGAAAATCAAAAAGTTTAGTGGTTCTGATGCATTCTTCCAATGTTGGTTGATTTTCAACTTTTATATGAACTGGCATTGCATAGGCCTATCATGAAAAATGCTAAATAACATCATAAGCCATGCCTACCATCCATATAAATAAAATAGACACTTGTATGATGCAAAATATGCATATGGTTGCACATTTATCACTGTTTTAAGAATTTTACATAAAGCCCCACCTACATGACCGGACTACCAAACCAATAGGTCACATATACGGACCATAATTCATCTGTGTACCACATGTGTGCGATATGTTTTAAGTTTTTGGAGCATTTTCACATGAAGGCACGCATATTAGCAATAGAATCTGTTGACAATGTAAGCATGTACACAATTACTGACAAATAACATGCAAGTATGATGCAAACATATGGTTGTTATAAATGTATCACTCTCACCCCTTTTAAGCCCTCCCCCTCCCCCGCCCCACTTAGAAATATGCATGACATCACTACCAAAAACAATAGGGCACACAAACAGATAATGGGTTTCTGTGTACCACATATGACCTGCACCCAATGTATTGTCCTAGAGTTACTGTGTATACTGTTTTTTCAGCAAAACCATACTTATTCCCGCCCGCTATGTATATTAATGATATTCAATTTTTTGTTATCATAGGTATACACTAGCTAACAATATAAATATACCAAGTATGAATCATAACAGACATGTAGTTGTTAAAATATGATTATTTGAAGATTTTTACATAAAGCCCCACCTACTCATTGATATGCATGACATCAACACCAAAAGCAATAGGGCACATCTACAGACCATGGGCTATTTGTGTACTAAATAAGACATGAATGCAATTTATCATTCTTGAGACATTGTGCTAACTAGCTCTTTTCAGCAAAATCATGAATTTCAACGTATTTATACCATGAACACGTACTCACTAGCTAACATCATAACTATACCAAATATAAAAAAACATTACATGTAATTGTTAAAATATGAGCATTTCAAGATTTTTACATTAAGCCCTGCAGACTCATTAAATATGTATGACATCACCACCAAAAACAATAGGGCACATCTACATATTATGGGCTATGTGTGTAGCACATATGACATGAATCCAGTGTATTGTTATTGAGATATCGTGTTAACAAGCTTGCTATCACAGACCTACACATACATACACATGTCAGCATGACTGCATAGGTTCCTTATGCTGTACATGTATTAGCATCAGAACCAAAACTTGTCCAAACGTTTCACTTTATTTGTCCCAGCAAAGTAAAACCTAAGACAAATCAATGACAATCTATGCCTAATTTTGCCAAGAACAAGAGTGTAGGTGAGTGACAGATACTTAACTGTAGCTGCATCTTGGAATTAGAATTAACTTTCTCTGTAACCATCTGTTGAAAATTTGGTGAAGTTCTTTGAAATTCATCATTTTCTTTATCTTGTGTATAATCATTTACTTATTTATTGACTTATTCTTGAAATTGTTATCTTGTTTATGTAAATGTAATGATAGATATCTACTAAAAGAATATATATTTATCATATCATTCTACCAACCTGTTTACACTCTCTTATGGCATGCCCTTCTTCTCCACAATTCCAGCATGCAGCTTTTTTCCTCCTGCGGAACAAAAGAACACAATGAATCATATTGTTCCACACAACATTCCAAATGTTTCTTTTCCTCAAACTTTCAATCATCCTATTCTGTAATTCGTTGTAAATAATTCACCATCCAAACACACCATGCATACAAGATATTTAAAGGTCATGTGACATGTAGCAATTTTTACATATATATGGAAAAACATTAAATTCTGAATGTAATGCCCTTTACATTTTTGGAAAAGCATGTGTAGTTTTTAATTGTGGTGAATCAAAGTTGAAAGATTTTCAGAATTCAGTTGATCCCAGTCCAATATCTTTAAGTAATTCTTTAAAATCTTTTCTTCAGTTTTCATCAAGTGTTTTCTTCTCTGCTGATTACCTGCTGCCCTAGGGGTATAATAAAGTTTTAAAATTTCTAGATGGAACCAGATATTGACCTTCAAAATATATTTTAGAGAGGATTGAAAAACAATTGATTTACATAAACAATTAAAGGCATGCTCATCTGCCTGTGTTGCAAATTATTGCAAAATGAGGCCAAAACAGTGAAAATGCTCTAAAATGGCTTATTTTGTAACTGATTTTGACGGGAGGTTTCGCTGTATTAACGGTCCATTCTATTATTCAAATTAAGCTTAAGTTGCCTCCAGATGTCATCAGACCTTTAAGTATGAATATTGAGAAGAGTCAACTTGCTGTAACCCATTGTAATTATATCAGAAAAAAGCTTTTTCAAGAGAGAAAATGTTGAAAAACCTAAACCTTGTAGGGTGAAGGCTACACAAAATAAAAAAAAAAAAACCAATATAGACTTAAAAAAAATCCCACCAAATATATATATGTCTATATGGCTACACATATATATAATATATATATAAAAAATAAATATATAAAATATGTCATTATATATATATATATATATATATATATATATATATATATATATATATATATATATAATATATATAACTTAAGCTATTATATAAATCCCACCTATATATATATATATATAATATATATATATATATATATATATATATATATATATATATATATATATATATATATATATATATATATATATATATATATATATATATATATATATATATATACATATATAGCTATTATATAAATCCCACCTGAAAATATGTCATTATATATATATATATATATATATATATATATATATATATATATATATATATATATATATATATATATATATATATATATATATATATATATATATATATATATATATATATATATATATATATATATATATATATATATATATATATATATATATATATATATATATATATATATATATATATATATATATATATATATATATATATATATATATATATATATATATATATATATATATATATATATATATATATATATATATATATATATATATATATATATATATATATATATATATATATATATATATATATATATATATATATATATATATATATATATATATAGCTCATAATTTAACCCCCTTTTTGTGTGTATGGCAGAGAAGAGTGGGAGCACTTTTTTAATTTCATATTAGGCGTTATTCAGACTTTTAAAGAGGGATTCTTGTCTCAATATAATTGGTTGACCGGTCACCAATAAATCTGATAAATACTAGTAACATCACTTCCGTGGTGGTAATTAATTGTCTTGTCAGTGATTGTAGAAATAATCTGACGAATCAGAAATGTTGGATTATAGTGTATTACAGCAAACTCTACCTAATCTCTTATCAAGTTCAAGCGTACTGTATGTCAAAGTTCTTGTCCTCTCTCCGTAAAGTCAAAAAAATAACAAATCAATAAAGGAAGTCAATGTATATAACTTCTTGTGATACTCACTTTTGAGGACCTTGAGGTTTAAACCCTTCTCCTTCCTCAACAGGCAGAAATTCCTGAAACCCTGCTTCGAATCTTAAAAGCAGTTAAGGAGCACAAGCAAGCAGAAATTAGACCTGATACTTTAAGCATTAGAAGATATCAATCCTCCCAAGTCCTGGATCATATATAAACCCAACTTCATCAAGCAAAAAAAAGGTTTCTTATCCTTGCTGCTGAAAAAGCAGATAGAAACTTCCCATTGTAAATTAGATTTATTATGAAAAAAACTGTGGGGGCATCATTTTCAGCGAAACCTTTCTGTGTTTGATTCGTTTTGCATTTCACATATTGTTAATATTTCACATCATATTTTGACAAGTTGAAAATATTAGCATTATATTTGTAAAAACACTCTTAATTTGATACCCCACAACAATAATAACACAATAGAGCAGACAATGACATTGCGATTTAAAAGCATGGAGATCTGTCAAATCTCTTTTAAAAAATTACACATTGGCAGTTCTACAGAACCCGCTCCAGTCTGTCTATGCCAACTTATGCACTTACTGAACCTGTCTCAAGAACCTATCCCACTAACAGGAGTTTCATCCACACTGCAGTCCAAGCTTGGAACAGTCTCTCAGACTGTGTTGTTGGAGAGATTCAAGACAAAAGGGGCCCAGTCATTTAAGACCCGGGTGCATCACTATCTTCTCTCAGCACCATAGCAGAATATTTGTTTCCCTTCCATCCTTAAGCCACTGTGAACCATTGATTGGCCCTTGGAACCTCTCTTATAGTGTCTTGTTGCCTATACTTGTGTTGACCTGGTCTAACCTCACGTGCTATTGTTCACCTCGCATTTTATAAAACAAATCTTCTGCAGCAATGATAAACTAACTACAATTATAGACAATTCATACTCTTCCTCCTCACGATAACACTTTTGATCTAAGCCCCGCACATCCCAAATCCTCTCCTGAATCTGATATTATCTACTCCTATTTACTACTTACAATCTTTAACACATTGCTTTACAAAGGATACACAGGTATCTCCCAGCCGTCTGTCAACTGAGGATTGCCATCTATTAGAGGCTGCCCCAACATATCCATGCAAAACTGCTGGTAGTACTGTACACTTCCTGTGGCAAGGAATGTTGTGTCTGGGTTGGTTCGGCTGTCTCCTGCAACAGCAACTGCTGATCTCTGGAGTGAAAAAAAAGAGGGATTTTTCTTTTTCTTTTTACAAATATAAGCATTTTCTTTGTTTTTTAAATGTCTATCATAATTCTTTGAAGTAGTGCTGCAAATTCTGACCAAATGTTTTTGAATCTCTGCAAGCCCCCAATCAAATTCATGCAGAAAAAACCTTCTCATCATTTTCAGTGACTAAGGTTTAGGAAAGAAATGAAAAATTGATCAGCCATAACTCAAAAACATATCTGTTCAGATTTTCATACTACATGGTCATACAACTTTAAAAACAAAGCTGACACCTAAAGATGACTTTGCATTCTTGATTATAAGTAGAAGATAAGATTTTGTTGATAGCTTTATCACGTCCAGGAAGGTTGGAAAATGTTGCAAGCTATGCAAACCAGGTTCCTATTTCCCTATTGAAATACTTTTCTCCTAATACTAACATACTTACCTGCTGGAAACATATACTATATATAAGCTATCAGCTCTCAACCTTACTGAAAACCAATGAACAAATTTTAAACTCCGCACCTTGTGACCCATTCCCGCCAGGTATCTCCAGTAAAATGAAGGCAGAAAGAGGACGCTCCCATTGAAAAAGTAAGCTCAGTAGGGAGGAGGGCAGAAGTCCAGTGCAGTTAAGTATGTTAGTGTTAGAAGAGGAGTATTTCAGTAGGGAAATGGGATTCTCCTGCACACAACATACTTACCTGCTAGGAACATATACTATAGGCTACGTATTCATAGCACACACGGAGAATACACTAAATCTAGAATAACTCTAACCACAAGTCCCAGCCTAAAGCTAAGAGAGAAAGAATCTACACTACTGATATTAAGCCCATTGAAATATAATGAACCAAGTCAGCAGTTCATCAACCACACAAGAATATCTTGCATTAAAAGTGCTACTTACATGAAACAAGAACATAATTACTTCAGGGAGAATCCTTAAATAGTGTCACTAACAACTAAGGCTCTACCTTAAACAAGAAAAGAAGACCTTGAACATACTTGATTGATTCAAACATTTGTTCAAGCACAATTTGATACAGAGTACAGACATATACAGGTAAACAAAATGATACATACAATGAAACAAAGATATTGATATGTACATTCATTAATTACAAAAGTGGCTTAGGAGCGCCACACAGGAAGTTAGAGTAACTTATAAATGTGTGGCCTCCAGAACACAACACACATACACAAACATCCACAAACACACACACACCCACAAATAATTATAACAATGACTGTGTAGCACCAGTCGTATTTAGATAAATTTTGCCAAAAATGTGATGAAATAAAGAGATACTACAAAATGGGAAAATGCATGAAAAGACAAATTTTGAAAAAGAAAACCAGTCAGAATAAAGTTGATCCAAGAAAATATAATGGCAGAGCGCCAATCCTAATGTGAGAATAAGAACGCTTTTAAGTATTTTTTAACACAGATTTTGAAGCTAATGCATTTATATGGGAAGGGAGAGAATTCCAGAGTTTGATACCTATAAAACCAATGAAATGTTGAGAAGAGGGAAGCCTATTGAATGGGTGACTTAAGTTGATAAGAGTTTCTTGTTGAATATGAATGAATACCACACAGAAAAATGTATGAAAAATAAAGGGGAGCTTAGAGTGATGCAATTGATGTATGATACCAACTTGATAAGAGTTAATATCGTATTCAGATAGAATCTTAGGTTTAGCAAACAAAGGTGAAGCATGGTGAAAATAATTTACATCATCAATCAAACGGACTACCTTTTTTGCGGGGAACAAAAAGTTTGTTTAGACGTGAATGATACGTACAGCCCCAAACATTATTACAAAACAAAAGATAGGGTAAAATAAGAGTGTTGTATAGAGACACTAAGGCATGAGTAGGCAGTGTTGTATAGAGACACTAAGGCATGAGTAGGCAGTGTTGTATAGAGACACTAGGGCATGAGTAGGCAGCAATTTTTTCAGATGATAGATAATACCAATACTCTTACAAATTTTACTACATACCAGGGGTCGAATTTGCCACTGTTCTACTATTCCAAGAAGAATGCTTTTTATACGCAACAGTGAATTTTCAAACATTACTGTTCCAGTGAAAAAGTGGTCTTTTCACAAGCATGTGGCATCACTTATCAATAACTTAATTCTGTTCATAAAAAGTGCATGTTGTCAAACAGGATTATCAAGGAAAAGATTTCTTTCTGAAAGAGAAAGCTTTTCCCACTTTGCCTGCAATTGTCAGCACAATTAATCATAAATACACATGCTACATCATGTACATGTAATACTAATAACTGACATACATATTTGCACATGTTGACCAATAAAGTAGTTGTAAATTAATCCCATTCTGTTATCAGCAAAAAAGTTGGAACAGTGAAATCTGATCCGGAACAGTATTATTTCAGAAAGTACTGTTCTGTGAGACAGTGGCAAAAAATTTAAATTTTGACCCCTGCATACTAAGTCTACATGATTCGTCCATGTTAAATGTTAACAATGATAATACCTAGAAATTTAGTAGCACTTGATAAGGGAATATTGTGATTATTAAAAGATACCAAAACTTTGTCAAGAGTTGAAGGTTTGAATTGAACAAAATGATTGAAAATTTTAGTGACATTTAATGAGAATTTATTGACCATGAACTAGGAACTAAATAGTTTTAATTCATTTTCAACACTGTACATAAAAGCTTGTTGGCATTGGGGCCAGAAACAAAGAGATTTGTATCAACCTGATTTGTATCATCACCATATAAAATAAGGCTAGAATTTGATGAGGCTTCAGGAAGATCATTAACATAAATAATAAAGGGCCTAAGATTGACCAATAAGGCACCACATTTTAAAACATCAAGTGCAGACTTCGTATTGTTGATAGACTTACTAACAGAGAATATATCTGTTGGAGGATATTAATGCTTGCCTAAAAAGTGCTCCATATGTAGAATAAATAATTAGAAACAATGATATGCATGCGTGATATTTCCGAGAAACTAATGTAATAGGATGCAAGCCCTCATTAAGATGAACTTTGTGTGTAACCCCATTTTTTTTTTTTTTTTTGACAAATATAAGCTCCCAACACATGTCACTCATATAACTTCCATAATCGGCTGGAAAAAGTTAGAATTACCTATTGAGCTACACATTATAATTTATACAAAACAGCTCATAAATTTTGTTAGAAGCATATTTTTTATGTTCAAACATCCCCATGAAAACTGTGTTTGCATGTATAAATTAACGCAACTATCATGGGTTCCGTTATGTATTTACCCCATACATATGATACGTTGTTTGTTACAGCCTTACTTGGTTTAGAATTTTGACACGTTCGCAGCAGCCTTATGACGATTACTTATTTCTTGTTTCTCTTACAGGCATATTATGACAAAAAAGGTGTATATTAGGTCCAATTTAAAGCAAGAAATTTACTTTTTTATTGACGAAAATGTTGGAACAGTGAAATTTGATCCGGAACAAGTGTGTTTTAAGAAAGCAATTCCGTGGAACAGTGGTAAAAAATCTAAAATTCAACCCCTGTTAAGTGGAATAGAATCTCCTTTACCAACTTGCCCAATATAGAGTTGGTACAGACTTGCTGTCATTATAAATATCACCTCACCTCAAAAGACTGTCATGTAAGGAAAGGCAAACCATGGGATTACCCTCCCAGCAAGGAACCAAGGCAAGCACCTAGCTAAAAAGCTAAATCCATCCAAGCCATTAGGCTCATTCGGCCGGTGCTTATCTCCAGTTTTTCATGGCACAAGCGGATGAGAAAACATTACTCCCCCTAGATGCCAGTCTATTGCAGACTAACTCCCCGGCAGTGCTGGTACTCATTTTACACCTGAGTGGACTGCAGCAAGTAGAGTAAAGTGTCTTGCTCAAGGACACAATGCAGCACTCACAACAGGAATCAAACTCTGTACCTCTCGAATACGAGCATGACTCCTTTATCACTGAGCCACAGCACCTCTAAGCACCTAGCTAGGTTACTATAAATCTAAAAATCCCTTCCACCAGTAAGGTGGGGACATAAATAGCTCCTCGGGTACTTGAATGTTGGAAGGATTTTATATCAAATAAAATGAGCATTTCACCTTTATAATTGTTACAACTCAAGTCAGCTTTAAAGCAATATATCAAGATCTGAACCTCCAGACATTTAACGCCTTTCATCCAGTATTCATCATAGGTATAAGAAACTGGGTCTCCTCAACATCAGCATCTTGCACCCCACTGTTAGCCCTACAAAAGACACCAATCAGAAGTGATTCGCCAATTGACAACCTCTGATTAGAATCCCCACCATTAAGCATGAAAGGGTTGGGTTCATGAACACTAGGCTAAGAATATCCTCAAAAACCCTAGTGGTGGACCTGTTCCCTTAGACCAATGTCAACTACTAGGTGGTATACCACAAGATAATCATCCTTGCCAAATACAAAGGGAGGTATTGTCCTTGCCTGACCTAACAAGAGACCACAACTCTCTCTCGGCCTTTAACCCCAAAATTCACATTGGTCTGCACAAAATTTGGGAGTAACACTAGCACAGTGAGAATTCTGCCCTGATTAGCTATAAGGCATTCAATAATATTTAATGCTAACTGGATAACACCAAGCTTATAATCCAGTTTCTTGTCAAATATTAGCTCTTCAACTGATCAGGAGGTTAAAACAGATGAGATCGCCCGTACCTCCACTTGATAAAAACTGAAGTTAGAACTTAGGCCTAGAAGGTTTATTCTATGTTACCGTCTTATGTCTTAAGGTCATCTAAGACACCAATTATTTCCCTTTACAAAATGCTAGCAGGGCTAGTACTAGTAGCGCTAGCATTGATGATAGCATTTACCTAAGTGTTAATCGTCTGTAAACGCAACTGCAGCAAACTAACCCCAATGTCGCTGAAATAACAGCCATTTTCTGTGATTCACAACTTTCCTCTCTCCCTTTCTCTCTCCCCCCCTTTCTCTCTCTCCCTCTACAAAAAATACTCCAAGTTCCACTTTTATTGCACTGCACCCAGGCATGAGATAAAAGTTCACTGTTCTAACTAAACAAGAGCTAAAAAACTAGTCAGCAATCACAATTTTATCTTTCCACTTACAGCATTGCACTTTTTCCATTAGTTGCAACTTGCACTGACAGTCCACTACCAGACTGCACCAGGATAGCTGTAACTAACACTTAACGTATCATGGCCTAACCTCTTCCAACCTCCACAAACAAATTCACCGTAAATTCAAGGATTCTCCAACATGGTCAAAACTTAATAAAGCCACGGAAAATCCAACCCAAGGGGTAAGTTTTTCTCAGGAAGGCTAAACAAGTCTTTTACTGTCCAAAATTATCCTCTACACACAAAAAATACACACAGAAACAATGCAGTATCAGTTTCTAGGTCATACAACAAGCAACGCTGAAATTTTACTGGAGATACCTTGCGGGAATGGGTCACAGGGTGCGGAGTTTATAATTTTTTCAGTAGTTTTCATTAAGGTCGAGAGCTGATAGCCTATAGTATATGTTTCCAGCAGGTAAGAATGTTGTGTGCAGGAGAATTGTGGGAAGGTAACAAGGTCAGAGAGAAATAAGTAAATCATGATCAAAGAAGTTCACTACAAAGAGGAAAAAAAAATGTCCCTTTCCAGCAAAGCACAATTATTTATGACTCTTTATTTCACAAACCTGGCCCCCCTGTTTTCAGGGCTCTTGCAGAAGGCATAGGCTTTACAACCAACAATTCATGCTTGTGGGAAGGATTGCAAGAATTTCCATCTCTGTCTCCAGGTTGGTTGGACTGACAATACTACCAACCAGAGGTGGAAGAAATCTATGGTTCCGCCGGTTATAATCACGACAAAAACAAAATTTGCGAAAAGCTTTTCTTCTTCTTCTTATTTAAAGATTTTTTGAGTAAGCAACAATATATATGGTGAACATGTGCTTTAACAATGCCCCCCTGTGTAATTGTGCGATAAATAGTAAATTAAATGGCAAAAGAGGGATCATATAAAGATGGATTTACTTTAATTAATAATATTTCTGTCACAATTTCTTGTAGGAAGATTTTCGACCACTTTATTCAGAACTGTGGGAAATTATATAATTAATTCCAAGTCTGCTTGCAACAGTCTGAGCCATTTGTACCACAGGGCTAGCAAAGACCGGGTGCTAGAAACAGATAGGTCAGTACGTAAGACGGGTTTAGGGTGATGTTGTTTACCATAAGATGTTATTGCTAACATGATTAAATGAGAGTTGTTTCTTAGTATTTGCTTCAAGAAAAGAGTAAAACAACTGAAAAGAACAACCTTCAACCTTGAATAGCTTTTCAAGTGCAGAACATTTCTTTGCTGACATACTAACCTGAGGTAGTAGAGTAGCGTCATCCATTGATTCTCTGAATTCATTGTCTGTTGACTGCTGAGTTACCAAATACTGGAAAAATTCCTCTATTTTCTGTCTCTGTTTGCTTTATAACAAAAACCAAAGGGCATTTTTAAATTTTCATAATTTCAAATCAAGTTGCTTGGGATATGATATTTCACAAGACAATAATGACAGCTTTATTACTAAGCTGTCATAATTAACAGCTTTAACGATAATAAAAGTTTTAACGATTCAAACTACACTACACCTTGCACAAGAAAAAAAAAAGAGCAACAATTATAAACACTCTTAAAACTTAAAAATTCCCTCGCCACTAATAATGCACTTTCCACCCTGTCCCACAAGTCATCCCACCCTCTGTCCCACATACCATTCCACATTCTGTTCCACGTGCCTTCCCATCCTAGATCCCACTTTACGAGAAATCATAAATGAAATCCAAATGTCTTTCCACCACATGACCCATATGCCATCACACCTAAAACCAGGATGACATCCCACCACATGCCATCCCTTTCTGTACCACATACCAATCCACATTGTCCCACAGGCCATATCATCCTATCCCACATGCCGTCACACCTGAAAACCAGATAACATCTTACATACCAAGCCACTGTCCTACACACTACAAGTATGCCACCCTGTCCCACACGCCATCCCTCCCTGTTTCAATGCCATCCCACCCTGTTCATCATGCCATCCTGTCCTGTTCACATGCCATTCTGTCCTATGCCCTATGCCATTCCACCCTATCCCACATGCTATAACATTCTGTTCCACATGTCATCCCACCCTGTCCTACATACCATGCCACCCTGTCCCACACACCATGTTATTACACTGTCCCATATGCCATCCCACCCTGTCCAACATGCCATCCCACTAGGGCTGTGACCGTTTAGCATGTACACGCTATATGCTCGCAAATCTTGTAAACGTTTACTAAATACTTTATTGCGAGTAATCGTTTTTCATACATCATAGTGTCTTGCCTTAAAAAATTAATATTCATGATTGAAATCAAACACACATTCGGCTGACAAAATTCCAATCAATGACTTTTTACAAACTGTAAACCCGATAAGCATAATTCTTATTAAATGTGCGAATCACAAATGCGCAGTAATCACCAATGAATGGGGATATTATGCACTTTGATTTCGCCAAAATCTGAGTAATCTTACTTGTAAAATGCACCGCGAATGTGCAACAGTAAACAGTGAAACTAACAATAGGCCTAATGTTAGGCCATAAGGCTTTAAATCCCACGCAATCAAGGCCTGTTTTACAAGCTGTGAAATCGACCAAAAAACACTTGAAAAAATACTTGAATCGTGACAATCAGTACATTTACATGTAAATATTACCTGATGAGTCGAATAAACTTTGCAAGAAAGAAAAAATATTGCAAAATGAACAAACATAAAAAGGTTTTGACAGAACTGAAAGTTTAGGTGCTTAGCAAAGATGGCGGCCATTTTTTTCGAGAGGGCTGATATTGCAGAACTTGCGGGGTAGTGGCGTAGTTTTGAAATGTTTTACGGCGAGGTATCATAGGCCTAGTATGCAAGATTTTCAGTGGAACATTGAAAGCCGTAGCGAGTATGGCAAAAAAAATTACGCGATGTTGAGTTTAAATGACATTGAAAGAAAGTTATCTGTTCTTTCTAAATTGATTTTCCAAGCATATTTTTTATAAAAATGATGATTTATACTGTAAAAGTAAACTTTTTACAATTTGGAAAGCAAAACTCGAGCGTTTTATTTGAGCAATGGAGTCAATACTTTTGCCATACTGGTTGCACAATTTGTTTTACTTCGCATCGTAAATTTGGATCAATTTTGGTGTATTTCCAAAAATTACAGTGCTTAAACACGTGTAAACGATACACGCTCGCTTTTTTTGGCATGTACCCGTTTACTAAAATCCCTAAACGTTCACAGCTTAGTACAAACGACTGAAATCAGATTAGTTGTGATGTCATAGCCTCAGATTCCTCAAAGTCTTTATGTATTCTATCATATTCTATCCTGCAATTTGTAGCCTAAAAACCATGGAATATGTCAAAAAAGTAGTAAAACTGAATCTAGGAAGAGTATTTAAAATATACCACCTGAAAAAAGTTCGAGAGAAAATAATTTAAATAGTGAAAACAAATAAATAAACTTTCTTTGAAATACATTAAAAATTGTTAAGAATGTGAGGATGAAGATGCCAACTTTCCATAGTAGACTTACTACACAGATAAGACAGAGCTTTAACCTTAAATATCTCCTTAAAGGATTAGTTCAGTGGTCAAGCATGTCCATGTTATATTAAAGAGGACTTCAAAAGAAACAAAATGGTAAAGAGAGCATTGCAAGATCTTATTCCGTTAAAATCATTCAAAATAATATACTGGTTATTATTTCATACCTTGTGACAATATGGTGCATGTAGACAACCTGGGCAATAGGTCCATCTGAATCAGCTGACAATGTCCCAGCTCTAAAGCAAAATACAACAAATTACATTTAAGAATCAATTCTATAAACCTTACTTATTGAGATCAAAAGAGATAACAATTGATTTAATTGCTACCAAATTATTATGCACAACAACAATCATCTTTACAGAAAGGAACAACCAAGAACAGTCAATTTATTCAAATATAAAAATAGCGAAACCTCTGAATGTTGTCAATAATTCATCAGATCGAAACCACCTCTACTCAAAGATGTATAAACAGGTTAAGACAAGAATTAGTTCAAATTAAATTCCTTCAAAATACAGTAAAAATCCTCACAAAATTCCAATCAAACATTTACCACTTGCATCACACAATAAGGCCAACATGGCATCCCATGTCCCACATGGCATTCCACCCTACATCCCACATGACCTCCCATCCCATCCCGCCCACATGGCATTCCACCATATCTCCCACATGGCATCCCACTATGTCCCACATGGCATCCCACTATGTCCCACATGACATCCCATGTCCCACGTGGCATTCCACCTTATGTCCCACATGGCACCCCATCCTATGACCCACATGACATCCCACCCTATGTCCCACATAGATTCCATCCTATGTCCTAAATGACATCCCACCCCATGTTCCATATGATATCCCATCCCATGCCTTGTCCCACATGGCATTCCACCATATCTCCCACATAGCATTCCACAGTACAGTATGTCTCACATGGCATTCCACCATATGTCCCACATGGCATTCCACCAACTGTCCCACATGGCATCCCACCCTATGACCCACATATCATCCCACCCATGTCCCACATAGATTCCATCCTACATGTATGTCCCACATTAATCCAACCATATGTATCACATGACATCCTTCCATGTCCCACATGGCATCCCTCCCTAAGTCCCACATGGCATATGTTCCCCATGGCATCTCACCTTATGTCCTGCATCAGTGGCTTCCCAAATGTCCCACATGGCATCCCACCTTATGTCCCACATTGGATCCCACCATGTTCCACATGGTATCCCTCCCAATGTCCCAATGACATCCTACTTTATGTCCCACATGGCATCACATCCCATGTCCCACTGGGCCTCCTACCCTATGTCCCACATAACCTCCTGCCCTATGTCACACATGGCATCCTAACCGATGTCATGCTCTGTGATACTCGTGGCATCCCAACCCATGTCCCACTTGGCATCCCACCCCATCTCCCACATGACATCCCGTACCATCCCATGTCCCCATGACATCCAATAGGCTCCATAAGAAGTCTCATCCTAGCCATCACAGTCTCTGATTGAGCATACTATGTATGAAAGTGTCAGTTCATAGAATAAACAAAAAGGCAGAGTCAAATAAATATGCCTGATATAGCCCTTCGTGTATACCACAAGCTATATATTCTATCATATGTCCCACATGGCCCCATCCATGTCCCACATGGCCCATCCATGTCCCACATGGCCCCCCCCCCATCCATGTCTCAAATGGCCCCCATCCATGTCCCACATGGCATCCCTCCCTATGTAGTCACACTCCTGTCACACTCCCTGACTAAGCATACTAAATAAAACAAGTCTGGTCAGTTCATAAACTTTAGCAACTTTATGCTAATGAACACAATAATAAAGGCGGAGTTTAATAATCATGCCTGATACAACCGTTGGTGCCCAAATATTTGGAAGCATTTTAAGGAATTTAAATCTCCAGTGCTACGAGAGAGACGCTTGAGGATCTCTGAAGATTATTGGAAAATTATATTTTATATAATCATTTTATTGAAAAACCTTAAATACTTTGTAAGGGAATTCTAACCTTCCTTAAGGATATCTGAAGAAACTTTAAACTTTTTCTGAGAAACTCTAAAGAAACTTTAACATTTTCTGAGAAATTTCAAAAAACTTTAACATTTCTGAAAAAATCTCAGGAAAAACTGTGGATGGACAACCGACCAGACGGCCAGCCGGACAAAATCGCCATTACATAGGTTATCATTATGCTTCGCATGCTTACCAAAAATAAGTGAGGAATGTCACAAAACTTGAGTAGGAGGCTATATTTAGTCCTCAAATTACCAGTAAAGCTGAAAAAAGTTGTCAAAAATAATGATCCATGGTTTCAACATGCTTTAAAACGATGCAGAAATGAAATATTAACAAGTAAATTGCTGTGTCCTGCAAGCATTTTAATAGATTTTCAACACATATCATATCGCTGTGCCGGACAAGATTTTAAAGTGCGCCACTAGCTTGCAGCTAGCGTACTGTACAAAAATATTCCAACCCAATGTCATTCCCAACTGTACTGTATTTCATGCAACCCTCTTGGCAAAATGGCGGAACCACGTTGAAATCTCAGCAGCTCAGAAACATTTTTTTTCTCGTTTGTTTCGCAATCTTTTTTCGTTTTTGCACTATTTATTTGACTCATCAGGTAAACTTTGCATTTAATCGTGGTGAAAATAACAAATCAATACTCTTTTTTTCTTCTTCATGTATTTCTGGGTCCATTTGACAGCTTGTAAAACGGGTGTTAACCTAGTTCAGAAAATTTAAGCCTGTATTGTTAAGCCTACATCAAGTAGCTCTAAATTCAGCGAATCAAGGTGAAAGATTTGTGCAAATTTAACTCCCGCATTAAAAAGGATTAAATCCTTGGTTGATCGTTCGTTGAGTTTGAATTGTAAGATCATTGATTGAAAGTTTTGTCTGTGGTGTGAATGAATATTGATTTTAAATGCAAAGTATTGTTGAGAAACAGATAGGAGCACTTTCTGGGTGATTCTTCCGTGTAAATGATGTATTAATTTTGTAAACGGTAAACAATGTTTTCGATCATGTACACAATAATTGGTAAACGGTCACATCCCTAAAAATAATGAACAATGATAATCTAAGAAACGTATGATACACTTAATTCATGAAACTCTATATAGCAATTTACTGCTATGCTAGGATTTTGCCAGCTTTTGTTTTGTTTATTCATTTGATCACCCATAGCTCAAAAACTCAATTATTTTTCAAATTCAAAAACAATTCAAATTCAAAAACAATTCAAATTCAAAAATATTTTAATTTCAAAAACAATTCTACGTAGAATTGCAAGCACTTTTTAAAATAAAAAAGAACATTTCTGTAGCTGTATATATTCACCATTCACAAGAACGTTACGTGCTGAACATATCTAAAACGGTAAAATCAACTCACACATACAATATCAAACCCTTGTTGAAGAATGTTTTAATTCTCTTACCTTGGTGGTGCTAGAAGTCGCAGACGCCTCTTGAGTTCCTCATGTGCGTTATGGTTAAGGAAGAAAGAGTGGTATCAAATGTAAAACATGGAATTTATGTGGATATGTCTTGTTTTCTTTTACATGTGTAAATTCAAAGGCAGAGACAACACTACATAGATTGTTTTGATGGACATCAAAACAAAAGAAAATGGCAGGAAATCTTTCAGTCTCATTATCTACCTGCTTTATGCACTTGTCAGTTGTATGACTCACCCCTACTACCACTGGAAATGTCAGTCAACTGTGAGTCATTGATATCTGAAACAGCGACTCACATACATACATGTGCATCAATGTACCAAATTGTCAGTCACCAGACTGACTCTGGGGTGAATCAATCTACTTCAGACCTATTGACTTTGTACAGAGGTGAGTGATTTGGGGTAAGTCCTTTCAGAAGAAACGTCAGCCACCTTAGTGACGGAGGAGTGCGTCAATGTACATGTTTTGGTTACCCACCTTCGTGCAATGACTCACCTTGTCCAGGGGTGTATGGGTGAGTCACACAATTGACAAGTGCATTATATCGATAACATGTTCAGACCTCTTGGTTTCAAGAAAGAAAATACAGCAAATATTTTAACATGTTCATTGCCTTCAATGTACTCTCCCATTTGAAAAATTAAGCTTTTCTTCCTGGCCATTGGATACAAGGCAGCTTAACTGCAAAATCAAACACATTATTCAAAGTATCCACTACGCCTACATTAATAATAATCTTCATGTTGCATCATTTTTGCGCACCATGACTATGCCTGCAAACAAAGTACAATTTTAACTCCATCGCTCCGACTACAACTATGCCTGTACAGAAAGGACAAAGTCTTACTCTAGGCCCCCAATCATGAAATAAAGCACTAAAAATAGAACTTTTGTCCGCTCAAAACCAACTACGACTCTGACTTTGTGATCATGAAAAGGGTATACCTTCAGAAGTGCATTGGATTCTGCAGTTACTCCTAAAAGGCTAATTTTCCTGGAAACATGTTTTCACAATTATATTTAACAAAGTACAGTATCAGGCAATTAGACAACTATATTGCACACAAGTGAATATAAATATCTAAGCCTACAACTTACAAGCAAGTTTACCATTATTAATAAATGATATGTGACACCAGGCTCCATCTAGTGAGACCACATGTGACACCAGGCTCCATCTAGTGAGACCACGTGACACCAGGCTCCATTTGGTGAGACCACACGTGACACCAGGCTCCATCTAGTGAGACCACACGTGACACCAGGCTCCATCTAGTGAGACCACACCACCAGGCTCCATCTAGTGAGACCACACGTGACACCAGGCTCCATCTAGTGAGACCACACGTGACACCAGGCTTCATCTAGTGAGACCACATGTGACACCAGGCTCCATCTAGTGAGACCACACGTGACACCAGGCTCCATTTGGTGAGTTTGTTTGTTTGTTTGATGAGGTCTTAACGGCACCACGACAACGAAGGTCAAATTGTGCCTGAGAGGTCAGATCATTTAAGAGGTAGTAAGGAAAGAGACCAGGGGAAGAATGAGAGAAATTCAAGAACAAAAGCCAGAAAGCTGTGATCGAGAGAGGAGGTGCATGGGTAAAAACTAAAAACAGAGTAGAGAGGGGTGGAAGAGGAGGATTAAATATGGTTGTAGAGGGATGCATGCTGGAAGGAAGGAGACTATTTTATCTGGAGGATTTTTTTGGAAGAACTCAGCAATTGAGTTGTGGGGAGCGAGAGAAGCTCTGGGAAGGTTGTACAGGGGCAAGCAAGGAGAACGTGTTGGATTGTAAGGATGCAGTGGCAATTGTTACAGAGGGGTTGGGGGAACCAATAAGGAGGTGGGAGGAGGCTGAGGTGGGTGTGACCAATTCTAAGACGGGTAATATGAACGTTGTCGATCGAGAAAGGTTGTTAATGGTGGATTTGATCGATTGTGGGCTGGATAACATGGAGTTTGTTATCAATTTGGAAGTTCCATAAGGTTTGCCAGCACCAGGTCACAACAAGAGAAGCGATAAAGCGGTTTGATGTCAGAGAGGGTTTTGGGAAAAGGGGAAGGGAGGAGGTTAAGGGCAAGCTTGACCACACGTGACACCAGGCTCCATCTAGTGAGACCACACATGACACCAGGCTCCATCTGGTGAGACCACACTAATCCCTATGAGAGCCTTTCTACACCAGTTATTTTGCAACAGATTGTGATATCTTAAAAAATTATTATCTCCTGAACCTATTAGATATCAATGTCAAAGTATTTTCTTCACATTTTTGTTTAACAAGATAGCCATGGCTCACCACTAAATTAAATTTTAAAATATCAATCATTAGAAAAAGGCCCAAGCTACTGCACAATGTACATCTGCTTCTCCTTGTTTGTTTGAACTGACCCTCCCAAGAGTAAGAACTCAGTTCTAACAGTTAGTGTCAGTAGCAACCCTAAACTGGTTCATGATGCCACTCTGTCAATGCCAAAAAATCTGGTTTTGGAAAAGATTCACATCAAGTTTTTATCCTGCTAGTTCACAAAGGGTTTGATAGGAGATACTAAAGGGCTTTTTGAAAAACATTTTTTCAAAGAGGATAAGATTAATCCTAAGTCGTGTCATTCTTATGTTCGCTCAAAGCAACCAGAGGGAGAAATCCCATGTGGTTCCAATCACACGATGTTTAAGAAATTTTTGTTTGGCGCATTTGGTTACGACAAGCCCTTGATTGTCGGCGTATTCTGTAAATTTGCCGTCATATGTACAGGGCACTGCATAATGTACAGGGCACTGCGCACTGACAAAGCTAGCAAGTATTGATAACGCACACCCACATACACACTTGTGTAGGCCTGCCCCACTAAAATGAATACAGATTGCACTTATAAATACCAAAAACATTACAAAATCAGACTATTATTATCATTTTCTAGGGAAAATAGCTAAAATACATAAATACAACGGAATAAAATCAAGTTTAAAAAAGAAAAAGCAAAAATCATTATATTTACTGCTAATAGCCTACAGTAGGTGTCCCAATTCAGCATATTGGAAATTGTTTGTACTTCCGTTCGTTATATGTAGTTAACTATTTCTAAGAAATATCATTGATAAAAAGTTTAAGACTTAAATTTTCTAGTTTAAAATTATTTGAACTCTAATGAGTTTTGAGATTTTAAAATTTCGACAAGGTCTACATGTAGCACAAAATGTGTACCGGTAGAGCAAATTTTCCACACGCGCAATTTACTGTAAATAATCTCACTTTTATACAGGTACTTTTCAGTTTTTCATAATTGCATTGGTAAGAAGCATCTTTATTAAGCTCTTTGTTATGGTTAAATACAATATTACCCGTCAAATATTAGCCAAAGCCGTTTTAAAATTGTAGGTATTTATATTGTTTTCCTATGTACCAGTTGTACAAAAATTTAGGAAGGATCAAATCAACGGGAAAAAAAAAAAATCTCTGTTGTTTATAATACTTAAGGAATGGCCATTTATACAATATGTCTACACGTTTTACTCTTAAGAATCAAAGGTTCCAATTAAATACTGAAATAATATTTTCATTGTAATTTTCTTTTTGTTATCCTTGCAGGTATAAAGTGACGAGTATTTCCTTTACACTTTTATTTGTTCTGTTTTGAAACTTAGCTTTGATAATTTGATAACTTGTGGGCTGTTTTAAAACTTTTAAATTTCCCAGCTTAACTTCTGAAATTGTCATGCTGTTGTTAGAAAACAAGAAAAGGAAATGCTGGTGTTCCCCCATATCACCTTCCCCTCCCTCCATCATCTTCCCCTCCCCCATCACCTTCCTCTCACCCCATCACCTTCCTCTCACCCCATCACCTTCCTCTCACCCCATCACCTTCCCCTCCCCATCACCTTCCTCTCACCCCATCACCTTCCCCTCCCCATCACCTTCCCCTCCCCATCACCTTCCCCTGCCCCCATCACCTTCCCTCCCCACCCACCACCTTCCTCTCCACACCCATCACCTTCCCCTCCCCCATCACCTTCCCCTCTCCTATCAATCCTAAAATGAAATTCCTTAATTCCTTGCAATTTGGAAAATGTTGGATGACCACAGGGAAGATGACATGATTTGTCCGACTGTTGACTAGTCTTTCCGGTAAGATGAAGTTTTCCTTTCTTGAATAATAAACCAATATGTCCACAGTCAGTATTTTATCTTCCCTTTCGAAAGTTATCTTCTCTAGAAAAATGTGGTAGCACGAGCCCATACACGCATGGTATGCTCTTTGATTTTTCTTCCACTTTTTCGTGCATGCCAATATTTGTATTAAAAAAAGCTTTGTTTTGTGTTTTTCTTTTTTACTTTACTAAGAAACAAGCTACCAAATGTTCATCAATTAAATTTGAACACAAAGAGTTTGTCTTACTAACTGCATGCATGCAATGAGTCGCTTGCTCGTATGCATTTTCATGAAGTCGGTTGTTTATCAAATTTCTTTTTTTTCTTTTACCTCCATTTATGTCAACTATATACCATATCTCATTGCTGTACTGTTCCTTTCAAAAATCAAAAGCAATTTAATGATATTCCTATTGCACATCGGAACCTCAAAACCTTTGGATTTCTGGCTTTGTATTAGTATAAGTAACTGATTTGGGTCTGTGGGATTTACCCACCCTGTTGTTTTGACTCGGCGGATATAAAACATATTTTGCCAAAGCTTGTCAGCTTATGTAAAATCTAGAAGCAAAGGCCCCATAAGCCCTGCGCTTCTCGTGATTTTGTTAGCAAAAAATTGTGTAAAATCTAGGGGTGAACCCCTCGAAGGGACACGGGGCGAAGGGAGCAGAAGCTTAAAATTTCTTGTAATTTTGATAGCTGAAAATTCCTTAAAATTGTGTCAAATCCAGGGTTAAAGTCCAGGTAAAGCCCAGGGAATAAAGCCCTTCAAGCTCTTAGCTCTTTTGCTGTGATTGTGGTATCAGAAACTTGTTAAAATCGTGTCAATTCCACACTTATAACTTAGTTTAAAAGAATATATATTTTGGAACGAATGTTGAAATGTAGGCTCCCAAGTGGACTACAATATGTGCCTTCAGTTCAAATTAGTTGGGGTCCATGGATGATTGCCATGTTGTTTTGATGTAAGAATAAAGCAATTGAGAAAAACATTTAGAACGTTTGTTTTGTAATGATTCTAATCGCAGAAGGTAAGAGTTAAAATTATAAAAGATATATTCTCAGGACAGTTTTTCACCCCTGTAAGATTTCGGTGCCCTCTCAAAAATCTTTAGTGAGGGCAGTTTGCCCTTCTCCCTCCTCTTCCCCATCCACCATTCCACAGGGCTTTAGGAGTATTTATAAGAGCCAATTCATGGCCCCAGAGAACAGGGTCAGGAGTGGCTGATTGCATTTTGACAGTTTTAAATTTTGGATGTGACAGATTTGGTGGAGGGAAAAAAATAGCTTACAAATATGGAAAAAAAATGTGGAGAACAAGCTTATTTATGCAACAGGCGACAAGATAATGTTAATTGCATTTCAAAATAATTTTAACTGTTTTAACAATTAAAAAATATGGATGAGACAAACAAAATTATTTAGGGGTGAGGGGGGAACAAAATGACCCAAAACTTCATAGGACAGGAGAAAATGCCAAGTTTCAGAAACGGGATGCTTTTGCACGAAAATTTTCAACTCGTTACAGGGGCAATCCTATAGTAGGGGTGTTGCTCCAGTTTTGGGCAAACCTGATGTTGATGTTTTCATTAATAGTCTGTAAATCATTGACCATGGCAAATTGCTAATGTAAAGTCACTGCAATTGAAATAAGCAAAGATTTAGTTGAAATTGGGTATGCTTTTGCACAAAAATATGGGGGCCAGTCTGGCGGAGGTGGGGGTTCCTCCACATTTTGATAAGTCCTGGCCGGGGTTGTTAAAATCGCAGGCCTTTGACATATAATACTTGAAATGCGACTGCTGGAAATTAAATTAAAATGTAACATAATAAATCCAGGGGATGGGGAGGCACATGCCCAAAAATCTGCCGTGCCCGCCCCCGTGCCGACCCAAATGAAAAACAAACTTTCCATATTTTCTTAATATGTGTTGGTTATATATTAGCCTAATTTGATCTATTATTTTCATTAAAAAATATTCCGTCATTTTAGGTTATATGATAAACTAAGAATCCTCAGTGTTTCTGGGGGAATTTCGCCCCTGGACACCTACAGTAACGAAACTTGAAATTGTGTGTTGTGTAGATACAAAGAAGAAATGACCCAGACACCAACACCAATGACACCAACTCTTCAAAGGGGACTACCCCATCCCTCAGACCTGGGGGCGATATCCCTCTCGCCACCGTTCAGATGTTTGTCTAAGATGAGAGAATCCCAAACGTTTTGGAAGTTAAAGAGTTTATAAGAGTTTCAACATTTTTCTCCAGTTTTCAGTTCCTGGTTGCATTTTTTACTTGCAGGGATTTGTTATCCCACATAACAAATCCATGCTATAACTATATCGTAGACTTGGAAGTCATTTTATTTCCTTCCACACCTCCGGCAGTATAAAAACCAAGTCTTATATCATATTCTGTATATGACCACCACAATGTGTGACCACATATTTTGTAAACAAATTTTTAACCTTAGCATGTATCGTGGTAGCATTGAATTTTCTTTCAGATACTGTCAGGTTTATATCAGTTTAAAGTTGTTTGTCGGAGCTATAATACTAACACGGAGTTTTCTGTCTGTAAGTGTAACAGGGGAAGTGTAACGGAATATCTGGCGATGAAAGCATTAATGAAACATCTGTCATGATTATATATTGAAATAATAAATTGCAATTTTGAAAACTATAAATAATACTGGATTGCAGTCAACAAGAGAGAACTTTCACCATATTTTAGGAAACTTCACATATATAGCATAATGTTGTGTGAAGTGACAATTCTGATTGACTGTGTTATATTGGTCTATTACAGCTCCCTAGCTAGTAACACTGCTGTAGCTAGGGCCCCAGGGGCGAGTGGGGCCATGTAGGTATGATGGTAAAAATATACCATATTTTTTACGGGCCCCTTACAGTTATGCCACTGGCTAGTAATGTTGTATTCAGTCAGAAAATCCAACGTATGTGAGCTGAAATCTGTGGTCACACTGTAGTGAAAAATAAGACAAGACGTTTTCCGCTCGAAGTTGGCAGCGATGAGGAAAAACAAATTCAAATTATAAGAGAGGGGGGGGGGGACAGAAAAAAACCATCTATAACTAAATGTATGTGAAATATGTTATAATTTTGTGTTTACAGTTAAGCCTCTGATGGCTTTAAGATTCCACAAATTGATCTGTAAGACAGCAATAAGCGTGTGAATATAAACTTAAATTGGAAATATTCCATTTCGATCTTAAGTCCTTTTTCTTTCAAAACCATGTATGGAACAATAAATTTTGAATTGCAGTAACCAGAAAATACTCTTTGCCAAAAAAAAATTTTGGTCCTGAGGGCGAACAACAGCGCGAAGCGAGAAGGGTATTTTTTACATTTTTTTTTTGCTTCTAAACAGAACATACACATTTTAGATACTAAACATTTAAAAGACTATAGACATCTATAGTCAACATGGGCTTAATTTGTTTAGAATATAATCTTAACCATTAAAACAGCAAAAATTCTATCAAAATTAAATCAAAATTGACCAATTTACAGCATAATCTGTGACATCAATTGGGAAGTTTTGTCTCCTTTTGTAGGACAATTGTTTTATTTTTTATGCCCGTGTTTAATTTGTTTAAAATCATAGCATTGGACTTGGGGTATTTTTTCAAAACTTGGTCATAAACCTTGAATCGTCATGATCTAGAATAGACATCCAAAATTGGTCAATTCGCAACAAAACAATCAAAGTAAACTTTCATAGTGGTGAAACCATTAAATACCTATAGAGGATTTACACATGAGAAAAGATCACTAAATATACATTATACAAACAGAAGATACAACTTCATTCATTATCAAAAAAAAGTATACTGTGGACAAATAGAACATTTTGTTTAAAAGGTACATGATGATATTAATAAATAGCTAAAAAAGACTAATAAATTCAAACTGTATCCGATGTGGAAAAAACTTTTCAAAAGGTATACAAAAGTCACCAGGTATAGGTTAAAGACACTTTTTAATAAAAGTTCAATAGCAAACAGCTGATCTATACAGCGCAAGCGCAAATAAGCTGGCCTGATTACGAAAAGATAATACGCTCTACTGGTACCGGAGTTGCGCAAGCGATAAAGGTCGCGAAAACATGGAAAAACAATATTTACCATGCAAAATTGGTTTGTTTCTTTACATGACAGTAAGTTTCATATGTTATTTTACCTGCGAAGCTTGACCATATGTTTGAGGATTTTTTTATTCGTGCGTTTCTGGTCAAAACGGAGAAAAAGTAGCATGATTTTTCTACTGTGCCAAGTGACCCAAGCGATGTAGGCTCGAAATCACAAGACAAAAAAGTTTCTATTTCTCGTGGACGGAAACATATTCTGAAGTTATATTTCAGCAGAAATTGCGATTTTGTATGTTTAAGAGTATGAACAATTGGTAAGATTTTAGCAATAAATTACTAGAAGTAAACGAATAAACAAATGCGAAAATACGTGGAATTGGTACATACGCTGAATTAGTACACCTACTGTAGGCCTACTTTTTACCATTTGTCTGAGTGGAAGTTACATTGTGACAAGTGTATTATTATGCATTGTCTCACTCAGTTTGCAAGTAGTGCCTACTGAGTGAGGTGTTTATCTCACTACAAGTTCTTTGCCTAATAAGGCCCTTAATGGCAGTATAAACATCTAAACGTAAGACCTTCTAAGGCCTAGCCTAACTAACAATACATTACGTTACCTCCGCTGAGCCTAATTTGAACATTTCTATTTCAGACATGGAAGTTAAGCAAAGGATATTTTCTTTTTGAAGCTGTTTAAGATTCCTTTGTATCTCATCTTTCTGTGATTGTATATCAGCATTTACTCGTGGCACGTCACAAAATTCATCAAATAATGAATCGTCGCCAAAAGGGTTACATTCACTGGAAGTCGCCATTTTGGGTCACTTGCAGATTATATGAAAGATGGCGCTTGTGCTGAATTCCTTTTGAAAGTCAGGTGCAAAAAGCACTATTAGCATTTTCCATGAAAATAAAGTATTACCCGGTAAAAATATATTGTATAGGGTTTTAATTTTCAACTCTATATAGGCATATTCAAATTTGTTAGCATATTTTTCAAATTTGTAAGCAAAATTATGAAGAGTAAGCATGTTGAAAATGGGGGTATAGGCTACCTGTCATTCATATTATTCAAATGCATTATTCAGCTGAAAATGTATCAAGAGCCTAGCTGGTGTAAAAATACATATTGGCCACCGGCCCTTAATTCCTAGGAA
>JAIGNY010002559.1:492500-495000 GCA_020152595.1 Chiridota heheva | reverse complement strand
AGGATCGGATCTTGCCTCCACAACCGGAAGTGACGTCAAATTATAATATCTCCTATTTTTACCGGATTTTACTGAGACGAGCCTCCCTCTTTAATATTTGAATGGATTGGGTACATGTATGTATTTGTGCTTTCAAAATGGATGGTTTTTGCATAAGGGACATTAATTGGGATGCCTTGTGGGACAACTGGGTTGAATGCTATGTGGGACAAGGTTGGGATGCGATTTGGGGCTTACATTAGGGTGGGATTCCATGTGTGACATAGATATGAACACAGAGTGGGGATGGCATTTGAGACATATGGATGGAAGTCATGTAGGATATAAAGATATGCCATGTGGGTCATAGGCAGAGTAGCCATGTGGCACATAGCGAGGGACGCCATGTGTAACAAAGGGTGGGATATCATGTGGGACATAGAAATGGATGCCATATGGAGCATCTAGGAGAACAAGATGCCATGTTAGAGATAGGAAGGAGCGAAATTTGGGACATGGGAGGGATTACATGAGGGACATCGGGAAGGACGCTATGTGTGACATTAGAAGGGATGACATGTGGGACATAGGGTGAGATGCCACATGTATATAACACTATTCAATTAAACTAGAACGATAAATACCGTCACGGCTCGCATACTGATTCAAATTGACACACATATCACAAGTCCAAGTATAAAAACATCCCACTATCCACCCCACCCATGTCCCTCCGACATTCAACCCTATATCTCACATATCATCCCACCCCTGCTCCACATGACATTCATCTCTATGTCCCACATGGTATCGCTACCCATGTGCCACATGTCATTCTTCCTTACGCCCCATATGGAATTCTTCCCTTTGCCCCACATGACATCCTCACCATGTCCCACCCTCCGATGTTCCACATGACATCCATCTCTATGTCCCGCATGGCATCTCCGACAAAGGTCTGACCAAGGTTATACAATAATCATTCATGTGATATTAGGCCTATTCAGTATTTCATTATAATGTTCTAATGTATAATAACTAACGAAGACTCTTCGTTTTCGTAAGAGTTCGCGAATAATATTTCACGAAAAATCTATTTCAAAATAGCCTGGGTACAAAAAAAGTCCTTACAAATGCTAAAACCGCAGACCTTCCGGGGGCTTCGTCCACTGGACCCCCACTGGGGCTTGCCTCTGGACCAGTGGCGTTGTGGGTCATGTTTCACTAAGGGGGCAAGGGAATTTAGGCGCCCCCCCCCCCTCACCCTGCTGAAAAAAACGCTGGGCACATAGAAGTAAATTGGCATGAACCGTTTAGGAAATTACTTAAAATCAGTGTTTTGAATATAGAAACCGTCAAAGCCTAGGAAGGTATCTAGGGAAGCCCTGGTGGGGACACAGGTTTTGCAGGAAGCCCTACGCTTGTCATGGTTTTGATAGCAGAAAAGGGCATTAAAATGTGTCACATGGTTGTAGCTGTACGTAGGGGCCCTGGGGCGAAACCCCAGAAACCCCTGCATTTTTCGCAATTTTCAGAGCAAAAATTTGCTTAATAGTGTATCAAATCCAGGGTCGATGTCCGAAGCGCCGAAGGGGGGAAGCCTCAGGAAGTTAGTAGCGCTTTTTGGCGTGATTTTGGTACCAGAAAAGTGCTCAAAATTGTGTCAATTCGAACCAAAGTTAGTTAAAAGGAATATTATTTTGGAACAAATGTTCAAATGCAGGATCCCTTTGACTTCAACATGTGTCTTTAGTTGGGGTCTAAAAATGGTTTTCATGTTTCTGATGTAAGATTAAAGCTTTGGGAAAAAATATTTACAACGTTAAGAATAAAACGTATATAAGAGCAGGGCGTTGCCATTTGCAACTCCCTGATAAGAGTGTATTTTCAAACAATTTTTGCGCCCCTGTAAGCATTCGAGGCCCTCTCGAAAAGCTTCTACCAGCTGTATTCAATAAAATTATTTGCCCTTTATGGCAGGAACAGATATTAAATATTGCCAACGAGCTATCGCCATGTATCGGTTTCTGTCCGAGCGCGAAATCCAGGCCCGCTTGAGTGCCAATGGTGGAAAAATGGCGGCAAATTTGGTCTTTCTTGTGGAAAATTCATGCGCTTTTAGACTTAGGCTACACAAATGGAATATTACTTGCATATGAAGAAATTATTGATCAACACGTAAATTTTTCCAGGGCCTTTTTCCTGTTTCCCTCTGCCTCCCCCCCCCTTCCCCTGCCACCAAGATACTGACCTGGACCCCACGCCGTTTGGGTTCACGCTTCGCGCGAACATGGTCGACCCATTAACTTCAACCTTTCGCCGCCTTTGCAAATTCTTCATTTCTTTAAAAGTTGGCCAAAAAATCGACTATTTTGGGCTAAATATTCGAAAAATTCCTGCTTTCCGGACTTTGTTCCGCTGGGGCACAGCAACTTTTAGAACTACATTGAGGACATAGCATATTTGGTCGTAATAGTCTTCGAGATGTCATGGCAACACCACACATACACGTGTGCAGCAT
>JAIGNY010002559.1:477500-487500 GCA_020152595.1 Chiridota heheva | reverse complement strand
CTTTGAAAGGATAAGTGATATAGTGATAATGTACAGTACTGATAATGAACAAACCATGTCATAAGGTACGTACGTGTTAAAAGCTTTATTCAGGGTGCCCTCTATTCTTAATCTATTCGCAATTTTGAAAGGGTGAAGTACTGATTAAACTGTAAGATGATGATTTGGTTTGCCTTAACGTCTTTTCTCGGTGCTATGCTTACAGGGAAACGTGGTCTAATTCTAAGTCTAAACCTTCCTTGAGCGAAATGAACAAAATGAACAAAATTCGGTCGAAGTAAAGAAGGTAAAATTTTATTGAACTAGAAAGTTGACAGTAAGTAAGTAAACATTAGAAATACTGGGTAAATTCAAAATAACAATGATCATTATTGATATAATTGATAAGGAAACTTTGGCAGCAAATAATAAGTTTTTACACAGCCTTGTTTTACATATGCATTATTAAACATACAAATGCTATACGCAAATTTGCAAATTATTGGAGGGACACCGGCAGCGGCCAGGCCCCCACTATATTGTGATATTTTGCATGTGTACGAAAGAGTTTTGGAGGGTCTGTTATTTTCGCGAGCAAGCGTTTTATGGCAATATTTAGTTTATTAATGATCTTTACCATGTATACCACTTTAAATTACAAACTTTATTAGAGAATTCCCCTTCTACTACGGCCTAGCGCAAAGAAAAACGGTTATTGAAGAAGGTCAATGACATGTTTCAAACATAACTTTTTCCACTTTGGTATAGCGCCACATTAAGACAAATTAATTCAACACGGTTGTTGGCATCGATCTTATCATGGAGTGAATGAATGATGCAGGCAGGTCGGGAGTTTCAGTGTTGTGAATGGTTGAAAGAGGGCGAAGCCAACAAAGGTCAGGCAAGTTAGGTCACGTTCAAAATTAGTGGACGTTTGCCTTCTCTTCAAAATAAATTGATTGACTGATAAAGATTATATGAACAAAAAAGAGATAGCCAATTAGGTTCATATATGTACAGATGTATATACACACAAATCGTGACGGTATACATACGCAGTATTCTGAGAGCAACGGGAGTCCATAATGACCAAAAGGCCACTACAGTACTACTGTACCACTTACTGGTGACAGTCTTTTCATTAGAAAAAATATAAAAGTGCGAATTTACATTTGGTAATATGTTAAATTTTATTTTTGAGGAAATTTGTAGGGGACATGAGCTTAATCACCCCACCCAAATTACTGTAAAGGGCACCCCCTCCCCCTGCACCACATAGTCAAAGTAGGCGAACTTCTCACGTTTGCCTTTTGATGCACAGGCAACGTGTTACGAAGTATGTGACCCATTCAGTTGTTATTTTCGCGATCAAGCGTCAATCTATTTGCAGTGGTGTGTCCAGCCTTTCGGATTGGGGTCACTGAGAAAGGAGGGGGGGGGGGGAATAATGACTGCCTGAATATTTAGCAGTCTTTCACATTGTTTTGAGGCTGAAAAGCACACAAGAAACGGCTACAACCTCAAAACATTTACATACTTTATGAACTTTGTTTTTATGTAAACGCGGCAGTACTATTCCACCCGACCACATGCCTCTTCAACCTTTTCCACACATCGCACTGCCTGACTGGCAACGTGCCTTAAATTGCACGGAGGCAGAAGTGCCCTTCATTGTGTTTCTTTTTTCACAGAGGGGGTCGCTCGACTCGGGCCCTGTCGACCCTCCCACACCCATGGTCTGTGTTCGAAAAAAATGTTGATGGCGTAAAAATGTTTTCCAAAATTGTGTTAAAATTACGGCCTTTAAGCTGTTCGGGGGCTAAATTTAAGTGAAAAGCATTTCTGGCCCACTTTTTAGCAACATTTCTGGACTTTTTGGGGGAGTCGTTTGGGGGTCGAAAGACTCGGTCGACCCCCTGACTACATCCATGGATCCTGAACCTGAAAACACATGTTATCTGTGTATTGTAAAACGCTTTGAGAAAGCTTTCAGCGTTTATGACGACATACAAAATATAAGCATTGGAGCATCACCTTGGTTTATTCTGTGACAATCTAATAATGATAATAAACCTTATAAACACTTGTCGCTTGTGATATTAGCAAACATATTTTGACAAAAGGCACAAAGAGTGCCCGAGAATTCTACTGTAATTAGCAATAATGGTTGTGTTGAATCTAACTTGTTGACAAGTTATGAGTTTGCTATTTGCATCCTTTTGCAGTACAGCAGTGAAAAGGGCAATAGGAATATAACCCGGTATCTTCATGCACTGAAAAGCTCTCACATGTGCGGCGGTGATTTATTCTTTCGAATTCAGTTTGGAAATGCTCACGACTCAGAACAAACACGTTGCAATAGAGATACAAACAATTGAATGATTTACAATGTTTACAATCATTTACAATTAATATGTGTTGGGTCTGATATGTAGAACCTCAATCTATGCTCAATTTAATGGCCCAGAAAACTATGAAAATGAAAATGTATTCGAACTTCGATACCGTATGAAACTGTTTGAATAATTTAGTTATGTTTTATGAACAAGGACGCCCGTTTTTCACCAGGGAAACGTTGCGATCGTCCCATAATCTCCTGCCGTTCATCGCATGGGGTCGGGCAAAGGGTGAAGGAAACTTGCCTTTCATTGTCCGTACGGTGAAATGCAATTTTTTTTTACAGCATTTATTTACGCCCTAGGCAGTTGTGATGCTCAAAATCCCGTTTATGAATAGAATGGATGCTTTCAGTCAAAACTCATCATTAAAAACTATAACATCAATGATGTAGTAGCTCAACATATATTTGGCGGTGGTCATAAGCCTGTTTTTGTTGGTGGGTAGTTAATTCGAGTAAAAAAGTAAATACACGTTTGATGTTTATTTTACTTTTAATCCTTACTCTACCAGCACTTTTTGAAAATGCGCTCGGGAGGCGGGCCAAAGGAAAATGCAATCAAGGCGTGATTATTGATGGGTCCTCTGTCTTTCAGGCAGCAGAGTCGGAGCTCTAAATATCGTTGTAAGATCGACTTTTGCTTAGACACGATAAAGTTTACAATGGCGCATTTGCGTCATAGGGCACGCGAATTTTGCCTTATTGGGCGTAGAAACGACCTATCAATCAATATTCAGTTAGTATCTGAATAGCCATACGATGACGATGCTTCTCTGAAAACAAAAAGGACAAAATGATTCATTTCCTTTGTTTTATTCAATTTGTTTAAAAAATCGCTCGCCTCCATCTCCATGTCCCAGAAATATCATAAAAGATATCTCAAACTTGAAAAATGTTTGTATATTTATCATACAAAAGTATTATGTGGTTTCACAGATTTGAGAGTGTTTACGCGTGGCGTGATCATAGCCAGGAGTGTCACTCATGATAATACCATTGACCATCAGAGGCTGAGATGGCATATGGGAGAGGGGCGGTAGAGCATACCGAGGGAGAGGGTAGGACGGCATGTAGGAGAGGGTGGGACGGCTTGCCATGTTTGACGGTATAGCATGCCGCATGTGGGATGTAGGCCAAGTGGAATGAAACTTTAGACAACATTTTATTTAACAACTGAGCCAGTTCCAATGATATATCTTTGAAGCAAAACAAATTAAATGAAATCTAAAGCACACACAACTTCAGTTCAAAAGTTTGTTAGACAAGGCATTACTATAATGAGAAACTTTTTAAAGCTCATTTTTCTTAAACAAATGTATGGCAAACTGTACTTGTGCTAAATAAAAAACAATTTTTAAGAATGCAGTGATAAGAAAAGATATAAAGAAGTTTATTTCAGATATATAAGAAACATATTAATTCATACAAAAAGTTTAATAAATAGCATACTTCTTAATTTTTGGTATCATAATCATGCAACCTAACGTTGTCGTTTGCCTCGCTCTTGCACTTCTTCGTTCATGATTGTTGTCGATAATATTTCAGCCAAATAATGTTTAATTTCTGATAAATACAGTCATATAATAAGAAATATATCTCAATGTAACAAACTATACAAGAAAACTTGAAAATGGAAGCAAATCAGCCCAAATCCGGCATTGGAAAACCTTATTCGCCTTTTCACAGCATGTTTACAATACACAAACAACAGGAAACCCTCTGCACACAATAGTACAGTCCATGCAGCCCGGGCGTGCTAAGATTGCGTCAGAATTAAAATTAAGGTTACATAAGCGGACACGAATTTTTTTCTCTCATTGATTTCTATTTGTTGGAAAGTACGGGCCTTTTTTTTGTTGCACCAATCACGTTGGATTGTTTATATGTGGTAAATATATGTGTTAATTGTCAGGCCGTGTAAAATGGACTCCCAAATACTTTCATTCACAAGTTACAAAGGTCATAGCGGCGATGACCTTGTGATTTTGCCTGCGCTCACATTAAAAAACAAGAAAAAACACTTTGTATAGTTTACAAAGTACGGTACTTTGCTTTGGAATAATTAAATAAAAATGGTCTCAAACCTTTGCTCAAACTATAGACAATGAATCCAAGTTCTCTATACTGTTTGAAAATAAAAAAAAATATTCAGAGACTCCTAAGTTATAACGTTTGAAGTGCAAAATATGTGTGATTTTTTAGAGCGTTTTGAACAGTTTAGGAGATTATCGCAAGCGTCTGAACCAAATATTCCCACGTGTGGTTTAGAGATGATGCATGTGGGCCTATTAAGAACCTGGAGCTAAAGGGCATTCATTTATGGATGATATTATGACTCGGGTATTGCCCCTGGACCCCACAAGGGGCCCTAAGTCGGGACCCTTGACCCTATGCCGAAAGCGTTTGTGCCCTAATATCGAATCCCTATTTTGACTTTTTTCCAATAAGAAGGGGGAGGGGGAGGGTAGTCTGTATCATTGTAAAATTAAATGCTGGTATATTAGATCGTTTGTAATCATCCTAATTGAGTTGAAAAAGCCGTGTATTGCACACATTCAGCTTTTTGGGGGCATTTAAAACTTGGAAAATGTGAGGTTTCTAGGGGACGAGAACCCCACCGGGGCTTTGCCACTGGATCCCACAAGGGACCCTAAGGCGGGCCCATTAACCCCATGCCGAAAAGGTTTGTGCCACTCAAATATCAAACCCCTGGCGGCGCCATTGGTTGTGATGCTATAGAACATCAATGACGTAACAGCTCAATATATGTTTTTGGGGTGGGTATAAGACTGGTTCCGACAAGTTGCCCTTCTGCGTATTGGGGCTTAAATATCGTTTGAAAATGTAAAACTTGTTTTTCAAGTAAGCATAAAAAAACTTAAAGCTCAACTGCAATATGACGGAAATTTTATTAGCAATGTTTCCTTTTGAGTGAAATTGAAATCATAAACAGACAACTAACAGCAAAATACTGCTGTATAAAATCAAGATGGATTTTGCATCCTTATAACAAAACATGATTTTAACTATGATATATTTTACTAATACTGGTAACTGGCTAATATATTAGCCATTCTGAGCAAATAATTAATTACCGCTATTAATGAAGCACAATAATCAATAATAGCATCCCACAAATACACTTCGAGTTGCAATCATTATAACAAAACAACTAAAAACATTTCAAAGGATAATTTCAGGGTCAAGCAAGTATATCTTATATGAAAGAGGACTTTAAAAGAAACAAAATAGTTACGAAAGCATTCAAAAATCTTATTCCGTTACGGAGATAGCCAAGTTTAAAGTTTGGTATCATTTGTGTAGAACCAACTAAAATCAGACTAGTTGTGATGTCATAGCCTCAGATTTATCAAATTCTTTGTATATTCTATTATATATATATTTTTGACATACCATGGGATATGTCAAAAAGTAGCAAAACCGGAATCTGTAGGAAGGGTATTAATAACATACCGCCTGAAGAAAGTTCACGGAAAGATATTTTAATTAGTAAAATATATATATATATATATATACATATATATATATATATATATATATATATATATATATATATATATATATATATATATATATATATATATATATGAATATTTATATGTATATATTTATATATATATATATATATATATATATATATATATATATATATATATATATATATATATATATATATATATTTATATGTATATATATATATATATATATATTTATATAGATATATATATATATATATTTATATATTTATATATATATATATATATATATATATATATATATATATATATATATATATATATATATATATATATATATATAAATATATATATATATATATATATATATATATATATATATATATATATATATATATATATATATATATATATATATATATATATATATATGTATGTATATATATATATATATATATATATCTATATATTTATATATATATATATGTGTATATATATATATATATATGTATATATATATATATATATATATATATATATATATATATATATATATATATATATATATATATATATATATATATATATATATATATATATATATATATATATATATATATATATATATATATGCATACACTTACTACACCAGCCATTTCTACACTAATATATTAAGACAGAGCTTTAAACTTGAATATTTCCTTAGCGAAATAAGATTTTGACGCTTTCTTCACCACTTTGTTTCTTTTGAAGTCCTCTTTCGCCTAACTGCTTAAGATTGACATGTTCAAACCACTGAACTAATCGTCTAAAAATTTCTTTCTGTCAAAGCAGGGATATGTTTCTTGGACAAATAAGATATCCCTGGTCTAAGATGGACCACTTACTTGACCACTGGACAATTACACATCAAGAATAAACTCGCGATTTTATGCATAAACTATACGCAAACAAATAACTAATAGGCAAGTTATTGTGGATAATATTACTGCAGGCCAGCTCATGCGTGTAATGTGCCGGTGGACTCAATGTGGATTTTGGTTGTTAACACTTTGGTGATTTCATAGCCTCAATTGCGGCACATGATAGGGTAGCCTATTCAGGGTAGGCCCTATTTGATAGTTTTTAATCCCCAAGTTTGTAGCCCCAACGAGCTATCAACTACAAGTGTTATATTCCCAATTTGGCTATACTGTGGGACAGATTCCAAACGGATTATCAAGCCCAATTAGCGCATGAGCCAAACTATAGTTTAAGGCTCGAACTGTTGCACTGTTGAAAGAAGAGTTTTCTTTCCATCGGAGGTATTCGGTGGTATTCCCGAGCCAATGTTACTATGTATGCTAAATTGATTCGGACTGCGCCGAGCGAAATCCGAGTATTTGAAACATTTTTAGCGAATTTTGTAAAGCAAATTCGTTAAAGATATGCAACAATATGCACTGTTGTTGCATCAACATATATCGATCTATTTAAGGCAAACAGCAACACAGCAACATATCCAAAAGACGCTTAGGATATAATAAACGCTGCAAAAATCAGAACGTATCCGGGTAAGAACCTGACCTATTAAGTCAGACATCGCATAAATATAGGAGCACAGTGGCCTCGTGGTTAAGGCGTCGGGCTCTGGTGTGGAAGGTAGTGGGTTCGATTCCCGGCCAGGCCAGTGTGTTGTGTCCTTGAGCAAGACACTTTATCTTCATTGCATCAGTCCACCCAGCTGTAATGGGTACCTGTGAGGGCAGTGACAGTTCTATGTGTTTGGAGCCCGGCGCCTGTATATGGCTGCTGATAAAACGGGCTTGTGACTCCCCAGGGAGTGAGAAAGTTTTCAGGAGAGTTAAGGCCAAGCGACCAGGGTAGTAATTGTAAAGCGCTTTGATAAAGTCTATGACAGTTTAAAAGCGCTATATAAGCACTACGATTATTATTATTTATTATAAATCAAAATCCCTTAATGGGATGTTGAGCTAATAATTAAGGCCAACTTTTTTGATGATTTAGTTTTCTTTTTCAGGCCCCTTTAAGGCTACAAAGCGTATAAATGTGGCAAAACAACAGTTTCGTGCTATCGACACCATTGCCTTTAATTTGAGTATGAGTGTGATTTCTAGAAGGTAACGCCATAAATTAAGGGATGGCTAACAGTCACGAAGAAATTCACTTTATTTTGTTTGTGTCCAGTTTCATGATACGTTCTTGTTCGCTCCAACCATGGAGCTATAAACATAGCTCCATGCTCCAACAAAGGCTACAACCGTTGTCGACACAACGAAATTAAAATACGCCCCCAATATATTCATTTCCTAGTTTCCCATCAGTGAATTTTGAACTTAAAGATCTTTAGAGTTACTGATTTCTTTTGTGACCAGAGCCCTGATTCATTTCCTCATTCAGGTGGTTTGACTTTCAAAACATCTGGGGACGATTATTGGGCATTCACACATCTGACGACACCAGTGACCCAATACAACTTCAATCAAAAGACTGTTGTTACTTTCAAAAACGCATGAAAGATATGTTTTTGTTGTCTTAACACTGCAACCCTCACTATACTTGCCTTTCATCACAAAATGCTTATTGTACAAGTTTGTTGAACCGTGGGTTTCATTACGTAATTCGGTATTCAGTCATATTCTTACAACTTGTTTGAAGTAGGGATTACACATCTTCGTTATCTAACAAAAGGTTTAATGAATAACGTCGGACTCGGAGGATAAATATTGAAGCAGCCGGCGTGTCATTAAGGGGACAAACAAAGCTATCTTATACTGGCGTCCATTGAGTACCACGCACTGAAAAATTGTTAATTTACAGATACTCCAATATACCCAGCCCAACTCAAACTGGTTCCGTCGACAATTCTTTAATTTTGTTTTATATACACGTGCATGACTGTAAGTGGTAAGCGCATTGCAACGTAAAAACATAACTTATTAACAGAATACTGATCAGAATCAAGAAACCCGTGGGTGAACTTGATGAAGTTTACAACAAGGAACAAATAAATTATCCGAAAATGGTTACATGTAAACGAAATCCATCTTTTTTAATTACTTTAATCCGCTCCAAACAAGTTTTCTTCTTGCATTCTGCACCATGAAATAATTATCAATAGCTGACAATAGTGATGACTCGCCTGGATTGTATTTGAAGGCCTAACCAACCTGAATAATGATAATACAAATGATTTATAATGCGCACATATCCACTCTGAAGAGCGCTCAAGGCGCAAGTAAGATAAAAACAAATAAACAACAAAAGCACAAAAAAAACCTATTCAAAATCAATAAAAGCAGAATTCATGAGGTGAGTCTTAAGTTTCTTTTTGAAAACGTTTAAATGCATGGCCTGTCTAATTTCAATGGGTAAACTGTTTTAAGTGGTGCAGCAAATGCAAAGGACCTCTCCCCCTCCCCACTTTCGATTTACCTTATATTCCTTGAGAAGGGACAAATTACTGGACCTAAGATTACGAGATGGATTATACATGAAAATTAAATCAGCAATGTAAGTAGGACAAAACAAATTTAGGGACTTATAAACAAGTAACATAAGTTTGAAAATAATTATATGAGAGACAGGAAGCCAATGGAGATCTTTAAGTACCGGGGTGATATGACATGATTTTTTTGAAAAAGTCAAAATGCGGGCAACAGTATTCTGTATTTTTTGAAGAGGAAGTAAAGTTTTCTGGGGGAGACCATATAATAGTGCATTTGCATTGTCTAGACGTGAGGTGACCAAAGCGTGTATTAACTATTCGGTTGCACTGAAATCCAGGTATTTACGAATACGACTTATACTCCTTAGATAAAATGAGGATGAAGAGCGCACAATATTGGAAAAATGCGGTTTAAAGTCATCGATGAATCAAAACTCACACCTAGATTTTGAGCTTCAGAAACCGGCCGTATTTCATTAATATTAATTTTGATAAAGGGTATAGTAATCTTTTGTAGCTGCTGAGGGGTGCCAAAAAGAATGAACTCAGTTTTATTATCGTTCATCTTGAAAAAATTATTACACATTATTTTACCATTGTCTAATGCAGTAAGAATGTCATTATTTACACGCACAGGAGCAGTTTCAGTACCATGATCTGATCTGTAAGCAGATTGGT
>JAIGNY010002559.1:372500-472500 GCA_020152595.1 Chiridota heheva | reverse complement strand
GCCTAATATGCGTGTGGTCCTCCCAGGGCCCTGATGGGGTCCAGGAGCGAAGCTCCGGTAGAAGTCCAGGGTGCAAAGCCCCTGGAAGTTCGTTTCTTTAACTTCCAGGAGAAAATCTTCCTGCATGCCTACACGGCTAAACTGCTATACGGCGTCCGCCAATATTTAAGCGAAATTAAAGTCACCGGTTAAGAAAATGAAGAATTATCTCATATCAGAATTAATGTGAAAACCACGGGCGGCTCGCCATACTTGTGCACTTGCCTCTTAACTGAGATGCTTGAGGTACAGGGTTTAAGCCTCGGTCAGGTCTTTTCCCCAGCTAGTACGTCGTTTGCAGCTCCTGATCCCCATTCAAATGTTAAGAGAAGTAGCAATGGTTGAAAGGCACTCGTCGTCATTCGGAGGGAACGTTAAGCTGTTGGTTACGATGGTAGGACAATCACACCGTACCTGGTTCTCTGAACTTTTCTCGAAAAAATAGGGTTAAAAACCATGTTCATCCACTTCCGACCCCGGTCAAAATTCATGTTCATTCATGCGGCTCGCTTATAAGCTTATAGTCCATGTTATCAGTGTCGTTATCTACCTACTGTGGTGTAGCGGTTATCATACCTGTTTACACACCACGAGGCCCCGGGTTCAATCTTGGGGTGGGTAGACACGCCAGTGCACCACAACTGGTTATCAAAGGCCGTGGACATTGACTTGGTTGTCGATGTTATGTCTGTCCGTACGTCGTACCTGTGTTCTCGTCCGGGTCGTATTAAGCGTTTCGTGATAGCATTTGTACTATCATAACCGAATACGCAGGCGACGACCCCGTCATTGTAATTGTGTGTTCAACTCTCTCTATCAGTGTCGTAACCAGCGTCCAAAAAGCGAGTATTTCAGTTGGGTAGGGGAGAGAAGTGGTTCCAAACGCGACTCTCTTTTTCAACGTATACAAAAGATTGTAATATAGGTCAAATAATGACGTCTGAACCACCTGCATGGAGAGGCTGGAGAAAAAGGTGGAACGAGGGGTTTGGAGGAGACAATCCTTCGAGAAGAGTTCCTCCATACTGGAAGTTTCTCCCAAGTTGCCCTTTTGGCGTGCGGGTGTCCATGTAGCCTTTACACAGGAGCGTAACTTGACATCGAGCACGATGGGGAGGAGAAAGGGGGGAGGAAGGGGTGGGGGAAGGGGCGAGAACAGACCACCCTAGTATAACTCCCAGGCCACCAGTGACGTCAGAGATTTTGAATTGGGGCACAGTGCTGATGTGCCAAACGCGGCATTGCGGGACAGTGGGACCCTCGCGGGTAAAGTTTCTTGCTTTTTATGCCTCAAAACTGCAAAATGGCTTTAAGTCAATACAAATTTCGAAAAATTAATTGATGAAAAGAAAACCATTTTCATTTTCATGTTAAAGGAACACTAAGACCGAAAAGTTAAGGCGTATTTTTAGGGGATCTCCCAAAAATCGAATGCTTTTCTATCACGCAACGGTATAGTAATTTTCTGGTTAATATGAATATTTGCTCTCACGTTGTCTGTGGGCTATGGAGGCATAAAGTTTATTGATCTGTTGTGGATAATATATCTGTGAAATTTGCGAAACAAGCGTCCTCAATTTTCGGTCTAGTGCTGCTTTAAAATCTACTAAGATCGTTAAATAAGTTTTAAACAAACACGATAGATAAATTCCCCTGAAAGTTTTGGCAAATTGTGGGTCCAGGGGGCGAAGCCACTGGAAGCTCTAAAGATTTGGTATCCACACAATCGATGACATCAGTAACGACTGCTCCAGTAATATTTGACATCACCACGATTTATTTTGAGATGAAACTGCCCCTTTCAACAGTGAGCTTTCATTAGGTCTATTTAAAAAAATACGGCAAACAGATCCTGAGTTGTATTAAGATATCAAAATGAATGAAACACGCAAAACCAAATTCAATCTTTTATAAAAAAAATTATATTGTACAACAACCATACTGCAAAATACTAACGAATGCCGTTATATATAATATCCAGAATAGTATTATACTATTCTTTCATTTCGCCAAATAAGTCATTAAGTCATTCTCCGTGCTACGTCACGACTCGGCAAATACACTAACCAAAACTAAACTAATACAAAATTTTAACATAAAGTATAGAAATGAAAGAAATAGGTATAAGAAAATTACACAATTAAATATCAGAAACTATCTAGTCTGTATCAAATTCAAAATGATAGCTGGAAAAAACACCAATTTCTATTGAAAAATGTGTTTCTTAAGTACTGAAGTATAATGGCCGAGAAAAAAGCACGTTTGTGAATGACATTTATTTGCAACCGTTCTGTTGTAGTTGTATGTAAAATACCAACCGTATATTGCAAGTGTATAACATTTCTTTCAGACTCAGAGATATGTATAAAAACCCACACAGCGCAAATTGATATTACTTTTAACTATTTTCCTTTATTCTATTTTCCTGATGTAGTTTTCAAGAATTATATTTTAGAACAAATGAAAAAAATGAAATACTTTTCATATTAAATATCAAAGTCCTAAATTTCCTGGAAACAAAATCCTTGCTGTTTAAATATATCAAAGAGCATAGGTTCGTAATTCTTGAATTTAGTTTGGTGTCCTGAAAATTGCACGATTAACTTTTGTTTTAACTCTTTAATTTTTTTATTAATTTCATTATAATTTATTTATAATAAATTGTTTGATTGCATTGCTCTGAATTATTACTGTTCGTTATTACTTTATATTCCATTTACAAATGTACAATGCCGAACAATGATTTTGATCATCTGACATTCTTTACATTTTCAAAAACTGAAATAAAGGAAAGAATTTTTAAAAGTCAGCTATCGTGGGTATAAAATACAATCCACCGTTTCTAATTGATCAAAATATTGCCATAATCAATACATTCTTTTACAGTTCCAGTCTGCTCAAGCGCACAAGGACGTGTCACATCCAAGTAGTAAACAAACCAGCTTGAGCCCACAACAAACTACGCTCTTGGTTTGCCTAGTGTTATCGCGCGTCGTTTAGAAATATGCACATTGAACATGGCCTAAGCTTAAAATCGGCCTGTCGGCCCGAAATTTCACTTCCTGTGTGTGGACGACTTAAGTTCCCGATAAGTTAATGTAACCTAAAATACTCAAATTTACATAACATAATAAGAAAAGAAAAAAATCGAACAAGCAAAATTTTATTTAAAGTTACTTTCAAAATTTGTTATTCTTAGTCACTTTCAACTCAAAATGGCGGACGGAACTGTAAACGTGTGTACTACCGCCACGGAAGTGACGTGAGTTGGCCTATCTTTCCAGTTTATACATCAAATTTTGCATAGGCCTATATACAAAAATCCTTTATGTAGGCCTATGTGGCCAATAATTCAAGAACGAAACAAAAAATTTCTAATTTGAAAATTTCAGGAATTCTTTTTAATAGGAATAACTTGTTGTGATTTGTTTACTTGTGTACTTTTTTGTGTGTAAAGACCTTTAATTATTTGGTATCACAGCTGTACTGATCCAGATTCACTGAAATTGGAATCTTTCATTTCGAAAACATTGAAAATCCAAACATCATCTATCATTGCATCTATAAATACATCATGATGATAACTTAATTAATATGAATTATTAATGAATTAAATCTCAGCGGCTGCAAAAACAGGCACGCATGCAGGATGAAAACCTGTAATGACCCGTTATCAAATATTTCATCTTTACGGAGATAAAGCTGCTTATTGTTTGGCTTGCACTGGGTGAAGAGGCCAGTTTCCCAAATTTTCTATAGGGGGCCTAGCCACTAAATTATATTCTACTGTTTTATAAAAGCCATTCGATTTATTAGCTGCATCTATACAAAAGGTGTAATTTCTGATGTCATATATGAACTATTTCAGGTATTCATAAATATCTAGGATTTGAATCATGGTTATAAAAGTAAACAAATAACAATCTATTTAGAAATGCATACATGAACAAATCTTCTTTGTTTACATATCGCCCATGTACCTGGTTTCTACACCGATGACTTCCTGCTACATACAACCAGAACCTATTACTTGTATCACGCAGAATTTGCATTAACATTTCATTCTAGTGCATAAACAAATAAAGGTGGAATTTGTCTCTCTAACCTGCTAACACCAAGTTTTAAACGTCATAACCACCAAAAGTTTCTTTCACATAAGAAGTTTAGGCTACACGTCAAACAACGAACTGACGAATTACTTAACTGCAAGAAAAATCAAAAATGTTTTTGTTTTTTTCGCAAGTGTCGTAGAAACATATTTTCCATTCACCAAAAACAATTTGAAACTTCTGCAAACTGTCATTTCAAGAGAAGTATACTCTTGATCAAGTTTTATTTTGAACAAACGAATTCATTTGATAAGGCAATTCGAAAAATGCACCGTACCAAATCATATTGTTGAAACGGTGAAATCCTAACTCCTTTAATAATGTAGAAAAGAATCTGCAGCGTCACATCATGGAGGTTGTCTTGTCACACCATCAATATACATAGTTTTTCTTTAGATTACGAAACAGATTACGTGACTGAGGTTGTGGGGAGAGCTTACCAAAAGTCCAAACTTCAGTCCAAACTTACAATCTCTGATGATATATATATAAATATATTTATTTATATATATATATATATATATATATATATATATATATATATATATATATATATATATATATATATATATATATATATATATATATATATATATATATATATATATATATATATATATATATATATATATATATATATATCGCAGCAAAGCGCCATAATTATTTAGAAAAGCAAGCATTTTAAGGGCATCTACCGGAGAAGCTGCGTGACAGTGACCCAAAGATATTTACTGTTATAGCTGACATAAGATTCTCTGACCTTATAAAGTCTTGAATACCAGAATACATACATATGTTTAAACCCATTTTATCAAATGAGACATCCAAAAGTTTTCCAAGATTAGAATAACCGTATGACCCGATTTCAGATAAAAACCTGTAATGACCCGTTATCAAATATTTTATCTTTACGGAGATAAAGCTGCTTATTGTTTGGCTTGCACTAGGTGAAGAGGTTAGTTTCCCAAATTTTCTATTTCAGTTTCAAATAAATCTATCCAAGATCAATATAACTGAATGTCACTATTACAATGCACTTTACTACTACTCTGTACAATACGGTAAAACACAAAAAAATAACATTATCTCATGGATAGGGTTAAGCTCATATCAGCTGCACTTCAATTACTTGAAAAAGGAGGAAATGGATGATTTATCTGTCATTTCAACTTTAGATTAAAATTTTAATATCGAATTTCAATCATTTTACAAGGTGAAGGTCATCCGGATCGTCTCACATTTCCACACGATTGGAAAGTATCTGTCCCCACAATTAATATGAATATGCGTGTCATAAACGATACAAATCTTTGAATGTTAAGAATATTTTTAGTTTTGAAAGATACTTCATCTGGACACGCAACCTTCTCATGTCTTCAGCTGCTGGAAACGTATGACGTCATGCCATACAAATAGCTAATCCCTCAATTATAAACTTTCTGAGACTTTAGCCCCTTCAATTACAAGGGCGTGTCATACTCTTAAGAAACACGGGCGTGTCATAACTAAATGTCATTGGTGTAATGCACTTTTACCACTATTCTGTACAATAATACACACACGAAAAAAAGTAATATAATCTCATGGGTAGGCAAAGCTCATATCAGCTGCACTTCCATTACTTTAAAAAGGAGGAAATGGATGATTTATTTGTTATTTCACTTTAAAAATAAATTTTGATATCGAATTTCAATAATTTTACAAATTGAAGGTCATTCGGGTCGTCTCACATTTTAATACAATTGGAGACTATATGTCCCCGCAATTAATATGATTATGCACGCCATAAACGATACAAATCTTTTAATGTTAAGATTATTTTTAGCTTTGACAGTTTAAAAGATACTTCATCTGGACATGCAACCTCTCATGTCTTCAGCTGCTGGGAACGTGTGACGTCATGCCATACAAATAGCTAATCCCTCAATTATAATCTTTCTGGGACTTTAGCCCCTTCGAGTATTTACAAGGGCGTGTCATACTCTTAGAAAACACGGGCGTGTCGTAACTGAATGTCATTGATGCAATGCACTTTTACCACTATTTACAATAATACACAACAAATTAATATAATCTCATGGATAGGGTTAAGCTCATATCAGCTGCACTTCAATTACTTAGAAAAAAAGGAAATGCATGATTTATCGTCATTTCAACTTTAGATTAAAATTTTAATATCGAATTTCAATCATTTTACAAATTGAAGGTCATCCGGATCGTCTCACATTTCCACACGATTAGAAAGTATCTGTCCCCACAATTAGTATGAATATGCGTGTCATAAACGATACAAATCTTTGAATGTTAAGAATATTTTTAGTTTTGAAAGATACTTCATCTGGACATGCAACCTTCTCATGTCTTCAGATGCTGGAAACGTATGACGTCATGCCATACAAATAGCTAATCCCTCAATTATAAACTTTCTGAGACTTTAGCCCCTTCGATTACAAGGGCGTGTCACTCTCAAGAAACACGGGCGTGTCATAACTAAATGTCATTGGTGTAATGCACTTTTACCACTATTCTGTACAATAATACACACACACAAAAAGTAATATAATCTCATGGGTAGGCAAAGCTCACATCAGCTGCACTTCCATTACTTTAAAAAGAAGGAAATGGATGATTTATCTGTTATTTCACTTTATAAATAAATTTTGATATCGAATTTCAATAATTTTACAAATTGAAGGTCATCCGGGTCGTCTCACATTTTAACACAATTGGAGACTATATGTCCCCGCAATTAATATGATTATGCACGCCATAAACGATACAAATCTTTTAATGTTAAGATTATTTTTAGCTTTGACAGTTTAAAAGATACTTCATCTGGACATGCAACCTCTCATGTCTTCAGCTGCTGGGAACGTGTGACGTCATGCCATACAAATAGCTAATCCCTCAATTATAAACTTTCTGGGACTTTAGCCCCTTCGAGTATTTACAAGGGCGTGTCATACTCTTAGAAAACACGGGCGTGTCGTAACTGAATGTCATTGATGCAATGCACTTTTACCACTATTTACAATAATACACAACAAATTAATATAATCTCATGGATAGGGTTAAGCTCATATCAGCTGCACTTCAAATACTTTAAAAAGGAGAAAATGAAGGAAACATTCACGTCATTCCTATATACACAGTAACACGTGCGCATGCACCATACTGAAGTACTTCCTGGAGATTATTGGCCATGCACCTTAAGACATGAATAAATGATCATTGCCCAGGTTCCTTCAAATTTTTGAACAAACAAGATTATAGTTTGGCAGACAATAAGTATCCTGCATATCTTCTGTCTATTGTGATATCATCAAATTCATTGTAAACCTTCACACATCGTTCATACAACTGAATTAAATTATGATGGTTAGAGGAGGCTTACTTGCTGGAGATTATTGGCCACGCACCCCATATATACATGAATGGATGGTCACTCCTTCAAATCTTTAAACTGACAAACGAGTAGTTGGTAGACAATAAGTTACCCGACTAGTGCATGTCTTCAATTTGAATGTCTTTAAATTGATCCGTTCCCAATCAACAATAGGTTGAGGTTAAAGAAACTTCTTGATTGTTATCCCCGATCCTTTTATCAAACACTTTGAAGAGCATTTTCAAGGGTTACTCACGTAAGAGCGGTACTACTTAACAGTGCTTAATCAGTACTACTTATAGATTTTACAGTACTATGCAGCAGAGTACTAGATTTTACACACACATACATACAGCATTAAACAGATTTTACACGTACATACAGCATTGGACGGATACACAAACATGCGTGTTTCAATACGATTTAAGTCTCGCCAATTTACATAGCTTGTAGTATAAATACAACTTCCTTTTAGATATAACATCCGTTTCAATGCTATGTTTGAACAGTTATTACAGACAGACTGATACTACCGTGATTGTACTAAAGGTATTGCAAAATTATTAAACACACTTTTCATTTTAACTGAATATAGGAAAATATTATTAATCCCGAGTTTAATAGCATATATATTTCATCATATCGTATTTGACGATCCGTTTTCAATTTTTAATTTTTTAGTATTGGTATTTTTTACCTTAATGAAGTTTAGGAACTCAATTTTCTCACACCCTGGCGTGAAAGTGATCTTCACGTTAAAATTGATTTTATCTGTCTATATAACCCTGGGAAAAGCATACGTGATCTTTTGCATTGATAACGTTGATCAAATTCGACTAAGCGATTTAACAACATGAGATTCAAAAGATGTTCAATTAAAAACTTACACTTATTTATATGGTGTAGGAAAGTCACGCGTCTGACAAGTTAAAATTGTAGAAAGGAATTCGGAAACTCACACCCTTTATGATTATCAATCCTCATTACAAACAATACCAAATATATTCATAATTTACCGATGAATCGTTTCAAAAGTTCCCGCGGATGGAGATCCCATTTATATTTAATTATTACCATCATTCAGTCATTTTAAAGAACTTTTTCGATCAAATACACGACAAATTTCCTAGATAGAGATTTTGATGATATACGTTTTTGAGCCATCAATTTTCCATGACCTGACGACGGACTAAAATTTGGGTATTTTTACTCAATTTCTTTTCTTCCTTATAGTTGTCATCCGACTTATATAATTATATATATTAATATATCTTCCACATATGCATAATGTTTCGACAATAAGCTTATAGGCCTATTTGCCTACGCATTACTATCCACGTTTTTAGCTCTTTCAATATCAACTATATTTGCATTTTAGGATTGATAATTTCGGCTGAAAAATTGAGAAACATCGTTTTCTGTAATAAAATATCATTTTGATCATCATTTTACTGCAAAGGCTTCCGGAGGAGGAGGGATTGGGGGTACAAAAACTTATGTTATGGAAACACTATACTGACCTATTAAGCTCTATCAAATAGATTATTCAGGTATACTGCAATTATTGAATATTTCATGATTCATTTCAATTAAAGCTTTTATGCTTTTCACAACCTGAAAATACACACACAAACAAAAACTTTCGTGTGCATGGGAACGAATTTGCATGCATGGATATTTTTCTTATGATCTACTTTTTGCCGCCTATTTTTAACTCGTCCATTATGATCAAATACAAACAAAGGCACATAGAAAGGAAAGCATAGCCTAATACATTTTGCAAAAGGTAAACAAAACTTATTTACATGTCGTTCATGCTATCTTAATTTTACATACAAATCAAACTGGCTTATCTGACACTTCAGCAGAAAAAAAAAATATATTGTTCATGAACTGACTTGACTGAATATTCATTTCACCCATAGCGATCATTGCATAGTGTGTCAGGGATGTAGGAAACTTTCGAAAAGTGGAGGAACTACCTCTTAGGGGCACTTCCCAAGTTAGTAAGTCCCTCCCCCGTTCCTACACAATATGTATGATGGATCCTATTAGTTTATTGCACATGGGGAAGTGGAAACATTAAACTGATATTTTAAGGGATTGAAATAAACTCGTATATCCTGATCTCTACTCCGGATAAAACCTAGTAGACGAAAACATGCCAAGTAGGAATCTTGGAGAATACAAGGTTGACAACCTGTTTGTCTTGCATGCGATGTGTTGTAACTTCACCACCACTAATCACACAAATTTTCCCTTGTGCAAATATTTCATTCCACAGTGGTATAAAAGCTTCATATTTGTAAAATAAAGTGGTGTCATTGGTGCAGAAATGAATACTCTTTTTTTGCGGCAATAGGCCTAACTTCAAAAATGATAATTTACTATGTTGGGATGATGAACCTCAGTTGTTTATCCAAATGTTGGACGTCTTTTATCCGACTGCTATCAGGCTATTGCGATCTAAAATTACATTTCTGCGTTATCGTGGCGAAATGGAAGAATATTTGTTTAAAATGTCAGCAAAGGTCGTTTATAGTTTGATCAGACATAAACATGTGCTGATGTCTTCAGTAAATTTGTCGCAGGGTATTCTCCAATTATTTCTGCGCTGCAAAATTTATGACCCAATCCATCCAAATTTTGCTGTCCAATGTCGGTGTTATTTGAATGGTCCGGGCCATTAATAATAGAGTTATGAGTATGTGTGTCTTGAATTACATGACTGACAACAAGTGATGAATTGATGAATTGATGAATTGATATTTTGTTAAACTTAATGTGGCGTCAACTCGTCTCTGTTTTATAGGTAATCACGAAGTGACAAAGTAAATGTGTTCCAATATAAAACTTTTCGCGTGATGTCTTCAAACTTCGAATGATGAAGACTGGTGTGTCCGAGGAGAAATCGTCCATACACAATTGTAACTGATGTATATTAAAAGCCAAATAGATTCTTGGTTCATTGCAAAGACAGGTTTGCATAAATTGCATAAATACAAAAATGACTGATCATGACCACAGTAGGTACAGGCCAGGAGCACAGGCAACAGCCCCTTTTTTGTCCCTTGAGTCAATTGAGGGAGGATGAACTAGCACGTTAATTTTCATCAAATGGTAATGTCCATATGCAGCCTTCCGCCCATCTTTGATGACAAGAAAAAGATTTTAGTTTGGGTTGCGACAGTGCAGAAAAGTCTATAACCTAATCTTCTTTGTGCGACTTCGTAGTACCATTGGAATAACCATTTGTAATGTGGCCGTAGTTTGTGTGAGGGATAATTCCATTTTGAGTGGTCCCATTTTTGTATGCGTGTCCATTGGCATTCTTTTCAGCGGCGGCCTTTTTAGACCTTTTAGCGAGGTAAGCCTGGAAGAAATAATTGGCAAAGAGCACGAAATAACTGGCATACATCATCAACGCTACTGTGATATTTTGGTCGGTTGTGGAGCAATGCTGACCGTTTGATCGGTAGTAAAGTGCGAGAAGATTAACTCCAAGGCCGACGACCATTTGGGACATTTGAATTAATGTGATGCATACATTTACCTGGCGAGGTATACGAAGGATTCGTGAGCACCGCAAGGCGTAATAGGAATACATGATCGAATGTACCGAGGCATTCATTAGAATAAAGTAACGTCCAGGCGCAACCATATATTGATAACTGTACCACGAGTATACAAAAACGGTAATGTGATGATACCAGTGTAGAAAGATCAATGGTTGTTTCCTTAAAACCACAAATAGTGTGTCTCCCAGCTCTGGTAATTTACTCATAACAAATAGTAGCGACCAATATCCATTTACACCCGAGTATCCAATACTTTCCTCACACATAGTAGCTTTCCATCCGAACAAATTTTTGTATAAAAGTAATTCTCCCCACAAACGCCATGCACAAACTGTGCTGAATACTGCAAGAATTAGAGACCACATCACAAGGGCAAAACGGAGGTTTAATGCTTCTCTGTCTCGCATAATTCGCCTTATAGAGAAAATAGCTATAACATATATTAAACTTGCCCACAATGAGGCGCTCCAATTCTGTGAAAACCATTTTAGCCATGGACGGTGGTCGAAATCCTCCTCAATACTAAACACGGTTTGCTGAAAAACTGGATCGATGTGGTCCAACATTTTGAATCTCGATAAATGACGTAAATTTTCACAAAAATTAGTTTTAAGAATATAGTTTTCCCTCGCCTACCTTGTTCAGTGACCGCCAAGCTTCAATCAGCTGGTTCTTAAACTAAACCTCTATATTAAGGCAGGACTCACTATACCTGGGCGTGTGTAAACTGGCTAATTAATAATTAAGCATTTCTAGCTACGTTACTCATCATACCATGAAGAGGGCAACATTTCGATGAATTACTTTTGGCAGGTTTATGTAGTTTGACAAAATACAACTTCTTTTGAATAATTTGTCAATTTAGATTCACTTTTCCTATCAAATGTAAGGAATAGAGTAATACTGGGTGATTTCTCTTTCAAAAAGAGACAAATATGTGGCAATGTTTTACTCATAAATTTCAAACTCCCTTTGCACAAATCGACGAAGCCGTTGTTATGTTGAGCTGGACAACTAATGAATGGTGGTGAAAAGAAAATTTCCAGCAGAATGTCTTCTTAAACTGTGGCGTCAACCTGATCAATATAAGACTACTACAACTATTTGACTGCTTGAAGAATAAATACTTAAGATACAGTATAAAAACGGTCCATTTGTCATATCAAAAGAGAAAATGAATGCTCATATACTGATATAATTGAGAAAATATATTGGATATCATATAAAATATTGTAAGCACTGTGACATCGTAAAATTCTGAATCTAGAGTGTGTATATCCAGGAAGCTGTTACTTTGACAGCTCCCTGGTATATCCAACTTCCAAGCGGCGTTGTGTGTATGTCCCAGTGATCTGGTGGCGTAGCTAGCTTTTTTTTCCAGGACGGGAGGGGGGGGGGCACCATTAAACAATTTCGAATACAAATTACGTCCCCTCCCCACTCCGTCGTGTTACCGAAAATATTCAGAAAATTGACTCACTCTAGACCTAATTTAAAAATTCGCAAATTGTGTGATCTTTTTACCCAAGATGGCTGGTATTATACAAATATAAATCACCTCTAACTTAGACTGATTGCTTTCCTCACGGTTACTAAAAAACATTATCTATATTTTGCAAATTAAGAATCTGTTGAAATTGTCTAAATTTTGGGAAATTTCCACACAGGCAATTTCTCCTTACCTCCCCCCCGCCCCCACCCTCCCCCCTCCCACACCCTTCCCCCGCGCTTGTTCAGCTACGCTACCGTGGTATGTCCAGACAGGATGCTGTAACATGCAATCAAGTATGAAGCTGCGAATAAAACATAGTTTCTGTGGTTCAATTGACATCGAAAGTAATTTACTTTTTTTTCATACAAAAACGATTGGAAGCCAGGCACGGACCACGGCCAAATAGCTGAATAGAAGAGGAACAAAATTAAGTGGAGCAAAAACCGGGCAAACGTGTCCTTCAGTCTTCGGAAAGTAAAAAATAAGTGTCCCTTTTCCTATCCTATTGTTGGAATTTCTTATGTCGGTTATTTGCGTGCATGGGTGTTGTTTAAATATCAGAGAACTGCAAATGAATGGTGATGTTTATATCAAAACATTTATTTCTCGCATTTCAGATATGTTTTGGAAAGCTGTGTTTAAATGTTTTCATCATTGCTCAAAAGTCAATGACATACATTTGACATTTACCTAACCTTTATGGAATAAAAGTCGCATTGAAATTAGTAATTACTCAGTCTTCAACAAGCAGTGGATTAAAAATGGAATCATTATTGTTAATGGCTTACTTAATCTTAATGGTAATATCCTTTTATAGGAAAACGAACTTTTAACACATTCATAGAATACCGAACTGTTGTACGGTATTCATATAAACTAAATCAACTTTTCTTGGGTAGATTTTCTGGATGGTAAGAGCCGTAAAATAACATTTACTCGTAATTTGTTTTTTATCACACTACCTTCCCCCCTCACCCCCAACTCAGCAAATAACTCCCATTTGAGAATTTTGTCCTCCTCAGTTTGGTCCCTTCTGGTCCCAGTTTGGTCCCTAATATATATATATATATATATATATATATATATATATATATATATATATATATATATATATATATATATATATATATATATATATATATATATATATATATATATATATATATATATATATATATATATATATATATATATATATATATATATATATATATATATATATATATATATATATATATATATATATATATATATATATATATATATATATATATAAACAAATTTAACTGTACATTCGTTTTAAAAGGAATTATATTTCCCGAAAATAGAAGAAATTAGAAAATGTTCCTAAAATCGAAGAAAATTATCCGGAAATGAAAGAAATTTACCAAAAATTTGCCAAAAATTCCTAAATTTTCCGAAAATGGAAAATTTTTCCGATAAGTACAAAAATTAATGATGAAAAATTAAATAAACTACCCGAAAATGGAAAAAAAAAGTTTCGCGAAAATGGAAAATAAAATTCCCAAAATCGAAGCCTGGAAATTAAGGAAATTTCCCTAAAATTAAGGGATATTTTCCAAAACTTATCGGAGATTACCCGATTAGGGGCAGCTTAAACGTTTATAGAAACTTAATTTAGTGTAATTTTTCTGCTTGTAACAGAATTGTAAGGGCTGAACAGAAAGAGGAATTTTCTTACAGAAAAACCCTATAAAACTATATTTCACAAGAGGATCGATTTAATTTGATTTAAACAACTTGTATGCTACCTTGTTGTTCTGACGGAGCAGTTTTTTCCAGATTTGTCCAGGTGAAAATAATAATATTCTTCATAAATTGTTTCCAAACCGATTGACGGGAACATTTTTTAACTAAAGCTTGGAATAGGTAAAAAGAATGAAATAGAATACGACTAAACATATTTTGCATCGTAATGTAAGCTACTCCAGCCTTTATGTTTTTGCTTAGGCCCGTTCAGTGTTAAGGAATTATACCCCTAATACGCGATTATTTTTAAATTTCAATCTATTGCCTTGGTATTCTAGAATTTCTCGGTTATTTAGCAATCAATAGAGAATACCTTTTTGGTTAAATTTATAATTATTATTTTTTTCCAGTTTATTTTGTTATTCCGTTATTAGATATGTTCAAAAATGTAAACGTGTTACATTACAAATTGAATTAAAATTCAGAGGAACGTTATGGCATTTGAATTTAAGCCTAACGTTGGGCTATGCAAAAGGGAGCAAAAACATAAAAACTATTTTCCATTGCTGTTCTGCCATGGGGGTTTGATTACTTTGGTAACTGAAGGTGGGATTTTGGTGAGCATAAACAAATGTACCAATGTAATGGTGATTTTGTCAGTGGCATCTCTAGGGGTTTCGTTTTGGGGGAGGAGGCACAACAGTTAAGAGGAATAAAATGGGGAGGTTACTAAAAATGTGCTGCCCAGGCCGCACTGAGTACGCTTTGTGTGCGCGAAATGGCATGGGCTCCAATAGTCAGGTAACATCTGACTGTAGTACATGCTATAGCCACTACATGGCTGCTATACACCATCAGATAACGCTATATACTTTATAATGTTGAAACTGCTGTATTGGCTTATCATAGAAGGTTAGATGAATTTCGATGCGCTAGAATAGCTAGGCCTTTCAGCGACAATTCAAGGTCAACTTTTCATAATGCCTATTATCGTCATGGAACACTTCAGCTGCATAAATTCCCACTGTTCCGAGAACAGTCTTTTTTAAGCAGGAACAGTGAAATTTCAAATATCACTGTTATGTGGAACAGTGTTTTTTTCTCAAACATATAACATCAACCTCTTGAAATATATTGTTTTCTGCTCATAAAACGTGTCCTAAGAGTAAAATCCCTCGTAACAAATGTTTTTTAAAGTATGAAAAACCTTTCTTTTTCCGCAATTAAAGGCGCAATCGATCATAGATAGATAGCTGAAACTAACAACAACATAACGTTAGGTTTTGATCTCACTCTGTCAAGACCCATTTTACAAGCTGTAAAATTTACCACCAAAAATAGTGAAAATAGTGGTGATCAGTACATTTGCATGTAAACATTACCTGATGAGTCAAATAAATTTTGTAAGAAAGAAAAAAATATTGCAAAATAAACGAATAATAAAAGGTTTCAGCAGAGTTGAAATTCTGCATGCTTTGCAAAGATCGCAGCCATGTTATAAGAGGATTGAGCCTGGATGGCGTAGTTTTAAAATTGATTACAGCGAGGCACTGAGGTATCATATCTTCAAGATTTTCACTCAAAGCCTTAGCGAGTACTGCAAAAAAGTTACACGATGTTAAGATTAAATGACATTAAAGAAAACTTTTTTGTTCTTAACCAAATTTCCATGCACATTTTCCCTAAAAATGACAAATTATGCTGTCGAAATGCACTTTCCACGATTTGAAAAGCAAAATTCCAGCGTCTATTTGGGCAATGTGGTCAATACTTTTGCTATACTTGATGCACAATTTTTTTACTTAGCATCGTAAATTGGAGCAGTTTTGGTGTACTTCCAAAAATCACAGTACTAAACACGTGTGTATGATACATGCTCGCTTTTTTGGCTTGTGCACGTTTAGTAAAATCCCTAAACGTTTACAACTCTAAAAGTATGTCAGTACACATTTCACGTGGAAAGCATTAAGGTAAGTACTACTTGGGAACAGTTTCCCTGGGCAGTTTCTTTCTTGGCAATACCACGGAGCTGTCAAAATATTAGCTCCCAGACCCTGGGCTAAGCTTAATTAAGGATTTATTTACTAACAGGGGATAAATCTGTGGGGATATCAATGCTTGCTTGAAAAGTGTTCCATATGTATAATAAATGACTAGAAACAATGATATGCGTGCGTGATAATTCCAAGAAATTAATGTGGGATGCAAGACAAGATGAACTTTGTGTGTGACTTCATTTCTTTGTTTTTGACAAAATATAAATTCCAATCGTGGTGTGGTCAAATTGACCGTGTCACTCGTATAACATCCATAATCGGCCGGAAGTGGTTAGAATTACCCATTGACCCACACATTATAATTTTTACAAAACAACATAACTTTTGTTAGAAGCATATTTTTTATGTTCAAACATCCCCATGAATTCATTTTTCTCCCTAATACCTTTTAACTTTTTGGGGGTTGGGAAAATATATTTTCCAGCATGTGGTATGGTCAAATTGACCACTCCACCACCCCTCCACACCGCCACACCACCCCCTCCACACCATTTAACAAAGACGCACAAATTTGTGCTACATATTCGTAATCTTCAAAAAAAATTTTTATGTCTCACTCGCATTCCTAATACTGTGTTTGCATGTGTGAACTAATGCAACTATCATTAGTTCCGTTACGTATTTACCCCATACATATGATACGATACGTGTTATAGCTTTACTTGGTTTAGAATTTTGACATGTGTGCAGCGGCCTTATGACTATTATTTATTTTTTGTTTCTCTTACAGGTATATTATGACAAAAAAAGGTGTATATTAGGTCCAATTTAAAGGAAGGAATTTGCTTTTTGATTGACGAAAATGTTGAAACAGTGAAATTTAATCCGGAACAGTGTTTTTAAGGAAGCATTGTTCTGTGGAAGAGTAGTGGAATTTTTTTAATTCGACCCTGCACTTTTACGTAATACTAAATAAATATGTATAGTCAATAATACTATATTGAGCCATTTACTTATCTTTTGGGTGTGGGTTTAATGAATAAAACTGAAAAATTGCGTTTTGTGCAAGGGTCTTCGCTATTGGGCACAAAAATTTGGTACCGGTACTTTTGTTAAGACAGTACTGGTACTATTTCTTCTTGCGTGTGTAAAAAGATAAAAAAACTATCACTGTTTGCTTGGTATATTCGCAGTACTAGTATCACAATAACATTATAAATGATCGCGGGGTCAATAATTTCTTCCAGGCATGTTCTTAGAGTAACGGCGGGATGTATTGGGGAGGGAAATATTTATCATTACCTTTATCAGGATTAATAAAACTGTTGAAAAAACCTATCTTTTCCGGTTTATTGAGAGAAAAATTAAGTGAATAAATATAAAAAAATTTTGTCTTCTTTTTCTAATATTTCATACTAACAACAACTGTTTCTAACAAAATTCAGGTAAATTTAAGTATTTGGCCAGCACACACATCAGCTATCACTTGGTTTAAGTCCTAGGCCCAGTTCAATAATTCATACGGCATGAAATACATTTCAAAATACTTTAATACCTCCAGTCAATAATAATTGGTAAAAATGGAGTTCCATTTTCATTTTGTTACAGCAAAATCAACTCCAAAATAGCTGTAAAGGTTGTGTAGAACCACAAGTTTAAGTTTTAAAACTTCCGCTATCGATTAAACATGACAAATTTTGCAAGCTCTGAATATGCTAACTAACAAATCAGCTGAATCTCTTGTACATGCGTTAGCCCATTCCCACATTGACTTTTGTAACTCCCTTCTTGCTGGTATGCCAAGTAACTTAATTCAATCCATTCAACGTATTTAAAATTTTGCTGCACGGGTAGTAACAAAGGCCAAGATATATGACCATATAACTCCCATTCTCTATTTCCTGCATTGGCTCCCAATTACTCTGAGAATTAGATTTAAGATTTTAGTATTAGTTTTTAAATGTATTCACTGTAAATCACCAAACTATCTTCAAGAACTCATATTTTCTAAACACTCCAAATATAATCTTTGCAATAGAAATGCTGTTTGGCTTTATGTACCAACCACAAAGCACACAGCACTTGGTGGGAGGGCATTTTCTAGGGTGGGACTACTTTAGTAGAATGAACTACCAGTTAAAATCAGACAAACCGAAAATCAATCTACGATTCTAAAAGTTCTTAAAACTCATCTTTTCCAAGCTTGTTTCAATAGTTAATTTAGTTATTTTTCATCAGCATTTAATGGGGTCAGGAGTAGTTTCATTATTGTTTTCATTGTAAAGCATTTTTGAATATTGTATACATAAAACGCTATACAAATTAATTATTATCATTATCATTGTTATCATGTGCACATGATCAGTCAAGGCAATGTACAACACAATACGTGATATGTATGCTAAAATGGACGTGACTGAAATCAGTTTCATTGAGAAAAGCTTTTTTGTGATGGGATGCCAGATTGCAAAATAATGGACTGACTTGCACAGTACGTAATTTGCATAGACCCAGGTACTAAATCTGCAGGGTAAGCTTACTGTAGGGTAAGCTTACTGCAGCGCTAGCGGCAGGTGGGGATTCCTAATTTCTTTCAACATACTGTAGATGGATTACTGATTATATATCTGCGCGTAATAGGAAATTCAGACTTGTTGAGTATGAGTGACGTACGTTCTTTTATTTTTGGGCCTTTTTCGAAAAAAATTAATGCTCTAATAGAGCACATATTTTATGATATTTATTGATCCATTTTAACTAATAATTGTGTGTGTTAAGTTAGATTGGCGACAACACCTATTGAGTAAAGAATGGAATGTAAGTTCTGTATGAATAGTCAATTAATTTGATTACGTGTGTGTGAGATTGTTTGCATGATTAACTACAAGCCTCTTGCGAGGTAAATATGTGATAATGTGAATGTGATTTACATGAATTAGGTATTGAAAACGCATGATTTGGGTTCATAGTATTTATAGTTTAGAGTTGCCAACGGTACTTTGCGGCAGTACTGGTAGTAGTAACAAACTTTTTTACTTCCGGTATTCACGAGTACCAGCACTTCGGTACCGGTACTTACGTAAGTACCGGTATACCGCCCAAGCCTACTTCACTAGTGGCTTATATTTCGAACAGTGCCTTGGGTGAATGTATCAAATAAGTTGAAAAGTTTTTGAACAATAGAGTGTCGATGAAGTCAACATGCATATAGCATTATATCGAATGCTGCACGCATTTACTGAGGAACAATTTAAAAATAGCAGTTGCCAGTGCACTCAGGTGATATGCGCACTAATTGTGTACGCATTTCCAAAAGTGAGGGATTTGCGAAGTGATCTGAATGTCATTTCTTCCATAATTTAGAAGGTTTTTTTTACATACAAAATGTTCATCATTTCATTTGTAGCTTAGTTTAAAAGATTCTTTAAAGTTTCAAGATGCTAATTAAATCAAATTCGTAGCTTGTAAGTACCTGTGTCAGTTTTGAGAAAGGTTTTTATTTCATGATTATGTTATCTGTTGTTGTCTGAGTGGTTTTCAAGAGTACGAGAGTATTATGCATTGTCTTACTCAGTATGTAAGTATTGCCTTGCAAGTAGTGCCTACTGAGTGAGGTGTTTATCTAACTTGGGGTTTAGGCGCCCACTAAAGTAGTCCAGGGGGCGTAGTTCCCAAAAGCTCTGCAATTTTCTTGTTTATGATGCCCCAAAATGGCTTTAAATTAAACACAGAAGTTCAAAAATTAAATTGGTAAAAAAGGATGAGAATTTTGGATTATAATGTTAATTTTAACTCAGATTAGCATTTGGGTTACCATTTCTGAATAAAGGCAGCAAACTTTACCCCTTTTCAGCATCAATTTTTTTTGGAGAAAATTCAGGCTAAAACCTGGGGTCCAGGGGTCCAGGAGCGAAGCCCCGGAAGCTATGTAGATCTCTTGTTTTTGATGCACAATAATGAGTTTTAAATCAAACAGAGAGAGCTTCAATAATTCAAGTGATAAAAAGATGAAAATTGCTAAAATTGTTTTGTTTTTGACACACCAAAATGGCTTATAACATGTAAATTCCTGAATGCTGAAGATACAAAATTGAATTTAATGAGAAGAAAATTAAAGTAAATTTTAACATTAAAATCAACTCAGACATGTCAGATGAGCATTTGGGAAATTCCACAGTGACTGGCATTGCATTTTGAGCAGACACTCACATAACATACTTTTATTTTCCTCCTAAATGATTTTAGTCCATAATGTTTAGTTACTTTATACTTGGGTTAGAAAGTATCTGATGACACAAACAAAGAATGCATAGTATGAGGTATGACTGAGAGGGCCAAACAAAATGGTGGCGTGGTTGACTTAACAAAAAAGGACATTGAAAAAATGCATTATTCTTCACTTGAAAATTCTCCTCAAACTATTCCTTTGGGTTACAATCAATTGCTCAAAAACAATGTAAAGAGACCCTTCAGTGATGCATACGGAAATCGGTTGAAAATACTCCACCATCTAAATGAATGGTTACAGACATAGTGTGGCTGATGTTACTGTGACTGACGTTACAGTTTGTCCATAAGCATATATACAATAAATTATTTACTGTTTAACTGTCTGAAAATGAGCGAAGTCAAATAATTATTGGTGATTGTTTGTATTTAAAACAACTAAAGTTTGCAAATTTTTCATTTTTTGTCCCAGTTCAGGGAATAAGAATAACGATTTTCAATTTGAACCAATTTATCATTACAAATGTTCCAAAGTGTCACCCTGTGCAATTTATGACCTGATGACAGTCCAGAGAAAAGAAGAAACTGAACACAATAACAACTAGACAGTCACTACACTCGACATGTATTGAAGGTTCTATACAGTTGCACTTGACAAGATTGAAGGTTTTGATGCAATTCCATGTGGCATCCAAATTGCAAACAATTCATGTAACAATAAGGATACATACAGTAACGTGAAAGGAAATAGTTAAGTACCTTGTAAGTCAAAATTACATATTCATTTTCAGACTGAGATATCTGTAACACTTTAGATTCACACCAAGTGAGTATTTCACATTAGTTTAATAGTGATTTACCATGCATAGCCCTACAAAGGCTGATTCACAATTTACCTGATTGCAAATTAAATTTGTCATTATTTCATCTCAGCTTCATTCAACAACTTTACATGTACAGTAGTACTGTACTTCTCAACACCACTTTTCATTACTGGAACACTAACCACTGGATGAAGAAATAAATAACAAATATTGACCACATGTATTTTCATTGTGCTAAACAAATGATCTACATGCACATTTTTGCACATTATAATGTAATACTAAAATTAAATACTTACAAACTTTTTTCTAGGGTACATAATTGACAATTTTACTCATGGAATACAGTACAGCATATGAAAGGGCAAAATTGTTAAAGAGACTTATTTCCTCTCAAATTTTCACTTCTCTTCATTCTTTGCTCCTTTTCCAATCGTCCCTTTCCTAACCTTAGCACCTTAATCATTTAAGACCCTCTTGGCGCGTTTGGCTCTGCGTTGCCGTTAAACCTCACCAAACCAAATCATTCAAAAAAGAAAAATGTCCAATAATGCTAGTTCAAGTAAAAAAAGAAAATGTGTGCATGAAAAATCTTCAGTGTACACCAGCAGGCACTTTTCATTCATTAATACACAGATACAGTACTGTTGCTATAGAGTTTATTGGCACGGGAACAGCTGGTGGCAGCGTTTACTTACTGCTCCACTGAATCCTTATAATCTGAAGGAAAGGTGGCTACAGTCAGTTGACTGTGCTGAGTGATGATGATGACATTTAAAGAAAACAAAGGATAAATGAAACAAATATATGTAAAAACCATGGTTGCTCCTTTTAATATACAGTACATATCAATCTGTAGCAGGTCATGAACATATTCATTGTTTTTAATATGAACTTTCTGTGTAATTACTTTGTGCCATTTTCAAAATGTAACAGTTTGTATCACGTGAACAAGAAAAGTCGCGGCGGGCTGAGGGTGGGCACCCAGCTTATAATTAAATGTTTTTCCTAAATAACAATTGCTGAAAATGTTGGGAAGTCTACTCCTGTTTAAATTTGATTATAGGGTGTGGTTTACACTCAAAAAAATGGTGCCAGAATTTGCTACACCACTTCAAAATAATATTTTAGGTGAGTGAAAAATCTCTGTAATGGAATAAGATTTTTGAATATTTTTTTCACCATTTGGTTTTATTTGAATTTGTCTTTCATGTAAGATGCATTTGCATGATCACTGCACTGACCCTTTAAAGGCTTGTGACAATTTGTAATACAGGTTTGAGAAGGTAAGTATTGTGCTGAGCGAGACCTGGGAAAATTATATGATTCCGGTCCGGCGGTTTTAACATGACTTGTCCTTCTCCTAAAAAATTTGTTTCAGCAAATCATAACCACAAACTTAATGTAGCAAATAGTGAGACCACTTTATCTGAATTAAGATAACCACACAATAAGGACTTCATCCATTGCTAATATGATACTCAGCACCAACTTCCACAACAACTAAAGTTTTCATAATAAAGAAAATAAAGAGGAAAAATCTTACCTGACCTGGTTATGTATCAGGTCGGGTCTGACTGTTTAAAACTTTAAGGAGCAGAGCAACTAATGACTGGGAAAAATGGGAAAATCACGGGAATATTTAAAAAAAGATTTCTTGAGTAAGCAACAGTATATGTGCTCTAAAAACGTCCCCTGTGTAATTGTGCGATGAATTGTACATTAAATTGCAAAAGAGGGAAGCACCTAAAGATGTATTTACATTATTATTATTTCTGTCATGATTTTTCATAGGAAGATTTTCAACGCCGTCATACAGAGCCGTGGGAAACTTTAAAGTTATTTCCAACTCTGTGCTGAGCAGAATGATCCATTGTTGTCCATTGACTATACATTTAAGAGGATTTCACTTGCCATCAGAAAAATCAGCCAAATCCGTAAATATCTTGATTAAAAGTCGACTGAGACACTTATTCACGCATTTGTATCATCCAGACTTGATTGTTGCAACAGTATCTTATTTGGACTTCCTTCTCAACAAATCTCAAAGCTTCAGCGCATTTAAAACACTGCTGCCAGATTAGTTACTCTCACAAGTAAGAAATCTCACATTAAACCCATCCTCCACCAACTTCATTGGCTTCCTATATGTGAAAGAATAAACTACAAGCTTCTCACCCTTACATACAAAGCCATCCATGGTCTTGCTCCAAATTATATTTCCAAGTTAATCACGATACAATTACCAACTCTCTCACTCAGATCTAACAGTGCTATTCTCCTAAAGCCGCCAAAAATTAACACCAAGACTTACGGTGAACGTTCTTTTCAATCTGCAGCCCCTAAACTCTGGAACATTCTCCCAATCTACATCAGAAATGCCCCCACTTTGGATATTTTTAAGAGTGTATTGAAAACACACCTTTTCATGAGTTCCCCTCATTGGACCTTGTAACTTTATCCTGCTTGTATCTTTTTAAGTATGGTTTATTGTTCTCTTACTGTTTGTATCTTAAGGTTTTCTCATGTTATATTTGTTTATGTAAAGCGCATTGAGACCGTTTGGTATAATGCGCTATATAAAAATGTATTATTATTATTATTATTATTTCATCAAAATGTATGAAATTAAATATGAAAAAAACCCTCTTTTACTCCTTTGCATACAGAAAGGAAAATACTCCCATGTTGATGATTTTTCTCCTTTTTCAGCAGACTGTATGATGTCCATTTGAAGTTCACTGGTTTTGCACTTCTTGATTATTTAGGCTAAAATGGTAAGTTTACATTCAGTCTTCTGAATTTAGGGACAAGTAAAATAGAATTAAAGTGTGTGTAATATATATGGTTATCAAAATGATGATGATTTTTTCTTACGTAATTGAGCCCCATGACTGTACTTTTCAAACCAGATTACAAAAGATATAATGCTACTATGTACCAGCACTATATTTACACTGTGACGGAATCTTGGTTCCTATCCTACCCACATATATTTCATCGTATTTTGTGCCTTATTTTCAGTAACAATAAACAGAACTCAAGGGTGTACAGGGGTCAAAGTTTAGGTTTTCACCACTGTTCCATAAAACAGTACTTTTTTAAATAATACTGTTCCGGATCAGATTTCACTGTTTCCAACTTTTTTGCTGATAACGGGACAAATTTCTTTCTTTAAAATGGGATCAATTTACAACTACTTTATTGGTTAATATGTATTTCGGTTATTAGTAGTTACATGATGTAGCAGTAAGTTGCGTACAGTCGTACACGTGTATACTGTACACGTGAAAACATCCTTGCACATGTGTATTCATGATTAATTGTGCTGACAATTGCAGGCAAGGTAGAATTTTTTTTTATTGACCTCCGTGGTGTTGTGGTTAGTGCTTTGTCCTCTCAACCGCACGTCTCGGGCTCGTATCCCGGTGGGTCTGCAACCAGTGAGTTCACAACTGGTTATCAAAGGCCGTGGCCTTCTTGATATAATGTTCAGCACTGGATGCTTTCGGGACGTTAAACCTTGCTATGCTATGCTACATAAGATAGTATTTCTATGAGAATCTTGTTTGACAACATGCAATTTTTTGAGTAGAAATCGTGTTTTTGATCATTGATGCCTCATGCTTGTAAAAAGAACACAGTTCCGTTGGAAAGTGATGTTTGGAAATTCACTGTTCCTGCATAAAAAGCACTGTTCTCGGAACATCTGAACAGTAGTAAATTCGACCTCTGGTGTAGCCATGGAGGGAGGGGGTTGACTGGGTTGTCTCCATAAGGTGTAAAGGTCAAAAAAAATTGCTAAGAGGGACAGACATTTTGCTAAAAAGGTTTTTTTCACTTTTTTGATGCTGGCTATGCCACTGCCAGACCCCCAATCCAAAAGGCTGGCTACACCTTTGAGTACTGTCTTCTGTTTTTGGTTCTGATGCTATTGTTTAAGTAAGCTATGTAGACATACTGGCGGGGGTGTGTATGTATGTGTGTCTGTGACAGAAGCTTGTTAACACGATATCTCAAGAAAGGTGTATTAGAATTATACCATGCTTGGCATATTGATGTGTTGTGTTCTGTAGATGATTCCTGATAATTTTGGTGCTGATGTCATGAATATTATTTACTAGGCAGGGCTTAAAGTGAAATTCTGTTAAGAAGCTTGTTAACATCTCAAGAATGGTGTAGTGGAATTATATCATACTTGCATTATGGATGTGTTGTGGTCTGTAGATGATCCCTATTGTTTAGGTGCTGATGTCATGAATACTAATTTGTAGGCGGGTCTAAATGTAAAATTGTATTAAGAAGCTTGTCAACACAATATCTCAAGAACTGTAGTAAAAGTATGTCCTACTTGGCTTTTGGATGTATTGTGGTTTGTAGATGATCCCTATTGTTTTTGGTGAGGTTGTCATGAATATTAATTAGTAGACGGGGCTAAATGTAAATTCTTTGAACTGTTTATATATCCCCAACCATATATGTAATTTTGTTCAAAATTTAGCATGTAAATTCTTTATGGTCTCTTGTTATGCTGAATGTTTTCTATATGATCATACCTTACATATTTCTATACCCTGCTGAAATTCCAGTTCAACTGGGTTGAACTGGGTTTTTCAACTAGGTTAATATGGAAATTGGAACAACTGGGTTGAATTGGGTGGAACTAGTTATCTACTTTGCCTTATTTGAACCCAGTTTGAACCCAAATTGAACCCAGTTTGAACCCAGTTTGAAGCCAGTTCAAACCCTAGGTTCAACCTAGTTCAATCTAGTTCAACTTTGTTGAAAACTTCAAATGGGTTGAACTGGAATTTACAGCAGGGCACATGTACTTATAGCACAAAATATCATTCAACTATTTCATCAGTCCAATTTACATTCCATAACAGTCATCCTTGAGGTTTTAAAGTGGAAAGAATTTGTAAACTTAAACTCTCACCACACTGCATAAGTTCCCCTATTGTGTGTCCATTATGTAACTCTAAATGGCAACTCCCTGATGTAACACTGTCCCTGTTAATTACCTCAGCTATTGTGTTTGCCTGAGTGCATTGTTGCAATGTACAGTAAATATGCAGGGTAGTTTTGCTGCAAGCTCTGGACAGTGAGTGCTCTGGAGTTTCTTCAATTTAAAGTATAGCAATGACCTCTATAAGAACACCAGTATTTACATAGGAATATTTAGAATAAGTTATATTCTTTTAATATGCATGGTAGGCAGGGCTTATGAATATGTTATTTAGAATATGCAATACTTAGTTAGTTTAAAGGAGCACTAGACCGAAAAGTGAGGGCCAAGGGCACTAAATTTTCAATTTAACCAGAAAATTGCTATACCGTTGCGTGCTAAATAAGCATTTGATTTTTTTGGGGGACTCCCTAAAAATACGCCCTCACTTTTCGGTCTAGTGCTCCTTTAAACTTGAAAATCAACCAACAATGAAATAATGCATTGGAACCACTAAACATTTTGGTCTTTTGGTTGAGTAATGTAGCTCTGACATGTTTGAGCATAGATTTTGTTGTGTTCTGTGCTATGTACCTTTATACACTGTAACAGAAGTTGTAATTATGACATAGACAATTGTCATCTAAATTGCAACTCCCTGGTGATAAGCACATATTGTAAGTAATTGTACATTTTATAAGCATCTGCACTATGCCAACATATTTGCGATGTACTTTTGACTGCTGACTAGCAAGCATGAATATTTATGAGCAAAAGGCAATAAGTGTAGTTTGTTGTAGTTTGCATAATTGATGTTAGTGAATTTTAAATGACTTTTAAAGTATCATTTGTTATTGAAAGGCTATGATTAATGGGATATGTCATAAAAATCAACCAATTGTTGCAGACAAGCTGTTTTCACGCGTTCAACCATTTTAAGATAATCTTGCAATTACCTCCAGAAGTGCTGGAACTGTCATCACAGCAGTTTTACAACATTAATTTGGATCCAAATCATTATCAGGAATGATTTGCAAAATGTAAACAAACGAATGCCTGATTTGGAGCCTGCATGTTCTGATATTACTTTTATTGTCTATCAATACAGTATACAGTACACACTTACAGCAGGCACGTAGCCGGGAGGAGGAGGGGGTGGGAGTTGCGGCTCCCCCCTTTGCTGAATGTTAATTTTTGGGGGGGCATCTTTTTTATTTATTGGAACGGTTATGCTTGAGTTTTTCTGCTTTATGTACTTCAAAAATCCTGTAAAGTACTGCATGTGACAATAGCTCTTATGACCAGATGATACAATGGGAATTAGCGCCCTTACACAATACAAGCAGTGGGTATATTAAGATGGCAAAGGAAGTTCTCGGACAAATCCCCTACTGACCATGTGTCTACAGTAAAAGAATGTGACATTGATATTTTCTCCTGCATCCATGCATTATTAAACATTGCCGCAGCCAATATCAAGTGCAACAGCTGAAAGATCATTTTTATCATTGCCACTGCTGAAAACATATCTCAGGAACAGGGCAAGTGAAAGACTTTTCACCGGTCTAGCCTTAATGTACATCCATGCTGGTGAGAAAATCAACATCAGCTCTGTTATTGATCGTTTTGCAAGTTCGCAAAGCCGTTGTCTTCTTTTGCTTTAAACTGCTCCGTATCAAAGAAATTTTCCTCTCTTTTTGTTTTGCTGTAGGCCTACCTTCGAATTGATTGATGTAGATGACTGGCGTGTGCAGGTTTTCATATTGTGTAATGAAATATGTTCTCTTCTTCCAGTCTTAAATGCCTATAATTTCAAATTTGAAAAAAGTCCTAAAAAAAGGAGATATCATCAGCAAATTTAGTATAATTTCCATGGCTGTAAAATGTTGTCTTGAAAGTTTATCAATTCTGACTCTCATTTCCCCAATTGAGTCTTGTTTCATCCGACTGAATATCTTTTCCCCTCCTGATCAAGGAGAATCTCATTTGGTCTGGTTATCTCAGGCAAGGGTTCCCCAAAAAATAAATAAATAGGGCCCAATTTGTACGGACACAAACGAATTTCTAAAATGTTTTTCCTTGAACTGGTTTAAGTGTGTATTTGACATGAATTTTAAGCAATTTCCTAAGACCAAAGGCATGAAAAATGCTGGGCTTCTGGGGGCTTTGTCCCCTGGTTCCCAACCAGGGCTTCGCCCCGGGAACCCAAGGGCCCCTTAAGTAAGCCCCCGGACCCCACGCTGTTTGACGCATGCAAGGCGTGCACAGTACACATTTCTGACAACCAACATTTTATTATACAGGTTGGCTTCCCCACTTCAAATTCCTGGCTACGTGCCTGACTTACAGTATAGCACTTTCAATTCTTCGTATTCTGAAAATCTGATTAGATTTAAGTTGTGATTGAATGAAAGTTTGCCTGACAATTTATTTTGATATTATCAAGATATTCTCATTTCTAAGCTGAAAATAGGTGTATGATGCTATTATTCTTTAAAGTGCAAGATAAATTAATAAATCCATTAAATGGGAAATTATTTTCAAGTTGAATTACCAGCCACTGTTCATATAGTTTTAACTTGGCTGCAGACTAGCGATATACTGTAACAAAGCCATTTCTCCTGATTTACTGAAATAGTTCCAGAGTTGAAAACAAAACTGTGCCAAGTATATTACATGTCCCATTGGCATGTGATTTCGTTTGGTTGAAATATAAATTGAAAATATGTTTATGGACACATTTTATCCAATGAATATGTTATGGAGCCTGCAGGCATGCTTCATAGAAGATACAGTAGATGCCCTCACCTCATGAAAATTTCGTTTAAAATGTATATGTTTTACGAAAAGACGTTTCATTTCTAGGAAGTGAGCAAGCCTAATATTGTGCATCTGTTCTGATTTTGTTTTGAGTGAAACTCATGTCACCCCCTCTTTTTTAGTTGAAAGTGACAATCCTGTAGTGCATTTCCTGGTTCTGTACATATAATTTTGAGTGAAACATGTCACTTAGCTAAGAGTCATTGAAACCATGGAGCTATAAACTGAGCTCCATGGTGAAACATATGCATTAGGCTTCAAATGAAAATAATAGTATTTGTAATACTAGACATAGTATAAAGCAGATGGTGTGCATGCTTCATGACTTTACATGAGGATAACTTTCAAGTGATGCTGTGCAAAGTCCTGGCTTGTGTAAATTTACAGACTCGCTTTTTAAGTGTGGCAAAGCTAAATCAATATTTGAGTTCCTTGTCTTGAAGTTGCATTGATCAACAAGAACTGAAAGTGTGTTTGCTTCTTTGTGTGTCCTTGATGTGTCTGATCTTCAGGCCAGCATTGAAGTCTCTTCTACTTCCATGAGGCCAGATATCAAGAGAAAAACTTGATCATTCTGTGTGATTATTACATCATCATTCCTAGTTTATTATAAATATAATTAAATTGTTTAGGTACAGGAGCCCATGGTTATGAATAGCCAACATTAGCTGGAAGCCCATGGACATGAATAGCCAACATTAGCTAGGAGCCTTTAGACATGAATAGCCAACATTAGCTAGGAGCCCATAGACATGAATAGCCAACATTAGCTAGGAGCCCATGGACATGAATAGCCAACATTAGCTAGAAGCCCATGGACATGAATAGCCAACATTAGCTAGAAATCCATGTACATGAATAGCCAACATTAGCTAGGAGCCCATGAACATGAATAGCCAACATTAGCTAGAAGCCCATGGACATGAATAGCCAACATTAGCTAGAAGCTCATGGACGTGAATAGCCAACATTAGCTAGAAGCATATAGACGTGATTAGCCAACATTAGCTAGGAGCCCATGGACATGAATAGCCAACATTAGCTAGGAGCCCATGGACATGAATAGCCAACATTAGCTAGGAGCCCATGGACATGAATAGCCAACATTAGCTAGGAGCCCATGGACATGAATAGCCAACATTAGCTAGGAGCCCATAGACAGGAATAGCCAACATTAGCTAGAAGCCCATGGACATGAATAGCCAACATTAGCTAGGAGCCTTTAGACATGAATAGCCAACATTAGCTGGGAGCCCATGGACATGAATAGCCAATATTAATAGCCAACATTAGCTAGCCCATGGACATGCCAACATTAGAAGCCCATGGACATGAATAGCCAACATTAGCTAGGAGCCCATGGACATGAATAGCCAACATTAGCTAGGAGCCCATGGACATGTATAGCCAACATTAGCTAGGAGCCCATGGATATAAATAGCCAACATTAGCTCAATTGTTTTCAATTCTATCTTATGACCAACAAAAATGCTCATTAAAATTGATTAGAATTTACCATGTAATCTCTGGAATCTATTCAAAATTGTATGGAATTTTGTGGTGTATTACAGGATGACCTGCAGGCAGTCTGCAGCAAATTCTGACCAAAAGTTGTTACCATACCCCAGTCAAATTCTAGCAGTGTTTCCAGGATTTGAGATTTTGGAAAGATGATGTATAGATTTTGAGTGGTCTGCCCAGGCATACATCACAAATTTAGCATTTAAAGAGGCGATATTGTCATATGTGCACAATATTTAGAATTCCTTTCAAATTTTTTGATTGGTTGAAATTTTTGCTGCGCAATTTGTTGTCTCGTATTGCAAGGTATATAATTATTTAAAACGCTGTCAAGGTCACCACTCGAGATAGCCCAGATGGTTGCGGTGGTCGCATGTAACGTTTTTTTTCAAATCATGTTGTGAGTTTGAGCCCCGGTAAAATCGTTTATTTTGGTTTTTGCTTTCATCTTCTTTTTTTTTTCTCAGTAATTTTTATTTGGTGACTATCATTGTAGTATTATAATACTAAAATTTCACTTTCGCTTTCTGACAAAAAAAGCATTGAAAAAAACAAATAAGTTTCTCATCACTAACGTAATGCGCTGTGTATGTAATTCTGCACACACAACGTACATGCTAGTGTCTGGCTGTACTGTGTGGTACAAACAGACAGAGGATCGGATCTTGCCTCCACAACCGGAAGTGACGTCAAAATATAGTATCCCCCATTTTTAACGTATTTTACTGAGACGAGCCTCCCTCTTTGAAGTAATCAAACTTTTATCAGCCGTAATTCTAAAACTCATTGTGCTATTTTAAGAATTCAAAAACTGTTCTACATGCTCAGATTTTAATATTCTTGCAAGCAAAATAGAGATTGTTATAAATATGAATTATAAGTTTTCTGAATGTCCTTTTTTCAGTTTGGATACAATGCTTTTGGTGGAGGGCCATTCCCTCAGTCCTTCAAGACCCAGTACAGATGTTACTCAGTTAGTATGCTGTCAGGGTCCTACCGGGAAGATGTTGAAAACGGAGGAAAAAGTGAGTAAAGAACTGAAAAAAAAAAAAAACATTTGAAGCAATACTACATAGAGGTTGCAAAGGGAGCATGAGGGGCAGTGGGGGGGGGGCACAAACAAGGTATGGTGGAAGAGCATTGGGGGTGATGAATGTATTCCACGAACCACCTTCAGGAGCATATGAAGCACTTTTAAGGGTCTATGGGGGGGTCAGGAAGCACCCTAATTCATGGATTCACTTTAATGGTCAATCGGTCATCCTTATTTGATCAGGAATAATCATTAGGGGTCACTGAATCTCCTTTATGAGTACCCTCAAAGGTACACAATGGATCACTTTCACTTCAGGAAATCATTGATCACCTTCAGGTGGCCTATGAAGCAAGACTTGATCAAGGGACTTTTTTTATGCCATGATTGTAATACCAGTCACAGCGTGGAATCGCCCCTACATAAATCTGGGATGGTCCTAGAGGGTGATTCCATGATCAGTCACGGAGTGTGGTTTTGCCAATAGGTTTATATTGTGACTTGAGATGTGCACAGCTTGAAAAGATGTACTGTATTCTATTATTCAATAGTACAGTAAATAATACAGTAATGATATAGTAATAAATGCTACAAGTGATTTATTATTACTTTTACAAGATATATTTAATCATAGATATAATTCATTTTCATATCAGCATATCACTTGTTGGATGATGTGCCGTGTGTGGCAGCTCCAGGCTCCTAAAAAAAGTAGCTAAATAAATTGCTGGTCTGGACATTTCCAAGTTCACTTTTTGATCACATGGTTTATATAATTCTCTGGACATGTCAGAGCTTAAACTGGATCAACTTTTGTGATTAATATTTGTGTAATTTTACCTAAGTGATTGATTATAATTTTTTTATGCTGCATTTGTTAGGACAGCAAGGTGTAGGCCAGAAATGCACTGAGAAATTTTACCTTACTGTGGATATTGATTTTGGATCAAGTTCATGCTCTCTGAATTGATGATCAGGATTTTACTTGTTAGCTGTGGGAGTGCTTTCAGTGTAACATGTTTGGCCTGGGAGAAAAAGCTTTTATCCATGTGTTTACCATTCTTTATTTGCTTTGGATTTGTGAGATATTGATTTTTTTTGAGAGGCACTTCAAAATGCCAGATCAGTCAGTTATCAAAAGGATATACTCAATTTGTGAATTAAAGAACTAAAATTTAATCAAACAGGAAAATTTCTTGTAAAGTTTTTAATAAATTGAATGAATTGCTATTAAAACCTATTCATCATAAAACCAGAAGAGGTTTCTACCTACTGTGGTGTAGCGGTTATCATGCCTGTCTACAGACCACGAGGCCCCGGTTCAATCCTGGGGTGGGTAGACACGCCAGTGCACCACAACTGGTTATCAAAGGCCGTGGACATTGACTTGGTTGTCGATGTTATGTCTGTCCGCACGTCGTACCTGTGTTCTCGTCCATATTAAATAGCATTTGTACTATCATAACCGAATCACGCAGGCGACCACGTCATTGTAATTGTGTGTTCAACTCTCTCTCTCTCTCTCTCTCAAACCAGAAGAGGCAAAGGCTCTGGTAAACATGCAAAGGGAAATAGGGAACAGAAGAGAGGACCACCCCACAAACAGTTTCTAGAAGAAATCCAATTGTTAAGCCAGTTCAGACTATAAAACGCACAACCAAGCCAATCACTATGGCACATGTGAATGCACAATCTGTAAAGAACAAGGCACTTAAACTTGTAGATTATGCAATTGAGAGAACTATTGATATTTTTGCTTTCTCGGAAACATGGCTTACAGAAAATGATGATACTGTGATTGGTCAATTTAAACAAAAAGATTTTATGTTCTTGGATATACCACGCAATGATGGCACAATGGGAGGTGGCACAGGTTTACTTTTTAGACAGATCATTAATATAAGACTAGATAGGGCTGAAAATTTAGGCTCCTTTGAATTCTCACAGTGTACAGCATTGAAACAAAATATGGGCTGCTGAAGCTAGTAGTAGTTTATCGTCTCCCATATTCAGCACAGAACAATTACACAGTTCATGATTTTATCGTTAACTTTGATGATTTTCTTGAATCATTGGCTGAGACTAATTCACTTAGTATTAACTGGGGATTACAACATTCATGTCAACAAAACTGAAAACCCACAGACCACACAGTTTCTGGATGTCATCAATTCTTATGACTTTTCCCAACATGTGGTGTCCCCCACACACACATCAGGCAATACCCTTGACTTATTTCCGAGTAGAGAGACAGATCCCATTTCGCTTGCATATGCTAGTACCCACAACCTTCTGTCAGACCACTATGCTATTATCTGTACACTTGGAGTGGAAAAACCGGAGTTCACTATTGAAAAAATAAAGAGTAGGAAAATTGCAGGTATTAGCACGAATGAGTTCTGGCATCTTCGTGAACAACTTGCTGATGTTGATGCAACCAGTGATATTGATGACCAGGTGAAGGTCTGTAATACTTCATTAAGCTCTACTGTTGATAAATTTGCACCAATGAAAGAACGGAATGTTACAGTAAGACCAACTCTCCCATGGTATTTAGACAAACACCGAAAACAGAATTGGTTGCTGAGAAAAGCAGAGAGGCAGTACTAGCGATTACCCTCAGAGACAAATTTGCAGCGTTACAAGTATCTTAGGAACTTGTATGTCTTTGAGCTTAACAAAGCTCGGAGTAATTATTACAATAGTAAAATAGAGTTGGCTGGTAAAAACCAAAAGCAACTTTATTCCATAGTAAATGGCCTCTTGAAGAGAAAAAAATAAAATCCTCGACCAAAATCTGAAACCAGAAAGTCACTGGCAAATTCATTGAATTCTTTTTTTGTTGGCAAAATTATCAAAATACGTGATGAATTACAGTACTGCCTCAGTTTCAGTGTTTGATGATTGTTCTAGGGAAACACCAGAGCTTTCTGCTTTTCAACCTCTGGATGAGTGTGGAATAGCTAAGTTTATCAGAGAGGCCAAAAACAAGCAGTGTGTTTTAGACCCAGCACCAAGTACCTTGGTAAAACAATTGGTGGACGTTCTCTTACCGCTTGTAACAAAGATAATAAACAAATCAATAAGTGAAGGGATCTTTCCTTAAAACTGGAAGACTTTCATTATTATGCCACTTAGAAAGAAGTTTAGAAACAGATTTCAAAACTACAGGCCTGTAAACAATTTACCATTTCTCTCCAAAAACAGAAAAAGCAGTAGTGGCTCAGGTAAACAGTTACCTTAATCAAAATAATATGTTGCCTGTATACCTGTCAGCATACAGAGCCAACCACAGTACTGAGACAGCTCTTCTCCGCTTTTAGTCTGACCTGCTAATGGCAATGGATAAGCTAATTGTATTTTTAGTTGTGATGTTTGATCTGAGTGCCGCTTTCGACACGGTAAATCACATCATCATGCTCTCAGTGCTCAAGTCACAGTTTGGCAAAATGACATAGCACTTGAAAAGTTCGTCTTATCTTTCAGACTGCAAACAAAAAGTCAATTTAAAAAACAATTATCTGACAAAACATCAATCAACTTTTACGTTCCACAGTCATGCTGTGTACCTATCCTTTTCACTCTCTTATGCTGCATTCATTTTGACATTGTCAAGAAGCATGTACTAAGGCTGCTGGGTATGCGGATGACCATAGATTAATACTTAGCTTTAAGATAATTGATAAGATGTCTGAAGCATTATCTATCGACCAAATGGAAAGGTGTATTGCTGATGTACAAAACTGGATGATTAGGTATAACTTGAAAATTAGACCCAAATCATTTTCTTTGGTACCCCTCAACAACTAAAGAAACTAAAGATTGAAACAGTTTGGGTTGGTGGTCTTCCTATAAAGACTGTTTACTCTGTTCTTGACCTGGGAGCATGACTAGATTGCAATCTGAATATGAAATCACATGTGATTAAGAAATGTAGATCAGCCTTTCACAATTTTTACAACATTAACAGAATCAGGTCCATATTAACTAAAGAATTAACTCATTCACTTGTTCATGCACTTGTATATACTCATATTGACTATTGCAACTCCCTTCTTGCTGGTATGCCATCTAACCCCATTCAGTATCTTCAAAAAGTTCAAAATTTTGCAGCAAGGATAGTCAAAAAGACCCAGAAATATGATCATGTCACACCTATCTTATACTCCCTTCATTGGCTTCCTGTTAACATGCATATTCAGTACAAAGTTTTAGTTCAAATCTTCAACTGCATCCATGGTAAAGCACCCTAGTATTTTAGGGAACTCATTGTTTTAAAAGACCTACACAAAACCTCTGCAATCATTCATCATTCTGGCTCAATGTTCCAACCATAAAACACACAACACATGGGGAGGGCATTTGCACGGGTGGGGCCTCTTTGGTGGAATCAGCTTTCTAGTGATATACCCAATATTAATAATCACATAAAATTTCTAAGAGTGCTGAAAACCTATTTAAGGTAAATTTTAAGTGTTGATTTCATTGGCTGGGCATTAAGTGTATCTATTATTCATGCTATTCTAGTTTCTTATTTTTTGTAAAGCAATTTTGAATATACGTATACTAAAAACGCTGTATAAATTAATCATATTAATTAATTATATTAATTATTCAGTTACACAAATTAAGTTTGTGTGAAGTCTTAACATTTCTTCCTATTTCTTATCACATGTTATAAATCTTTGATCGGAGTTATACCAGTTCTAGCTGAGGGTATTGTGACTGTTTCAACTTAAACAATATGTTCATACTGAAACTTGAGTTAGCAAGCACCACATTTGATAGAACATTGTCTTTTCTGACATGTTTGGGCAAAACCAGTGTTGATGTTTCACAAAGTGATAAAACCAGTATGATAAAGCTCACATATTTAGAAAACTGTTGATAAAAAGAGATTGAACCCAAACTGTCAGTTCTTAAAAAATCTTTAAAAGCACTTACTTACTCTTCATGTGACATTGATTTTGCATTCTTCAAACGTGAAAAACAAATATTGTACCTGCAAGTAATTTGTAAGTGTTTGAAAAAGAAGACTTTTTAGTAAAACATTTTGTGAGTGAATGGCCACAGTAGTTGAATAATGAATCACAAAAGGAGTACAATTAATGAATATAAAATGTTATTGATTTAAAGTTAATTAGTTTTAACTTTGATGTAATTGATTGATTATTGGTATAGGTAGCACTTGCATGTTATGCATATCATTTGCATATTATGGCAGGTTATATAATACTGGCAGTGTAGTTGGGTGACATGTTGCTGTTGTAAGTTTAACATTGGCTGTCATGTTCACTACATCATCTACAATCTTGGACAAAACTCTTGGTACACTTCAGCGTTAAGAGAATTACATATGTCATAGTGTTAATTTCTTTTATGTTTCATTCGAGAATTGTAACTCCCTACCCCATCCTCTCTTTTCAATGTTGGATTTAATTCTCTTTTAACGTCATTTCCCGAAGAGAACATTACCAATAGCCAACATTGAGCGGGAAGGGGGAGAAGAGGTAGGTTGATATTGTGAGGTAAGGGAGGAGGAAACTGGCGGTGTCAACAAAATTATAACGATGTCCTTAAAATGTCCTTCAGTTCTCTACAAGTTTTTACTGTGAACAGACGTGACTTACTACAGAGCACCTTTCTATTCTTCATTTACTAAGCTTTTCCCCTCTCCTCTTCTTACATCTCCCCACCACACCCAACCCACTCCCCCGTGGCCAAAATTGATCATAGTCTCTTCCCCTCCCGGTGACGTCAGCCCCAAACCTCTCCCCATTTGCTATCACTAAGGCCCTCTGGGGTCTCATTGGAACCCCCGACCATATAAAACTTTTGAAATGGTGACCTCCTAGCTCTACATCCACCCAATCTAGACTCCTCCTTGCCACTACCACCCTCGCCAACACAGGTGCCAATATCATTGCCTTCCCCACTGCTACCTCAACTCTAGGGGAGTTATAAAATGCCCCGATCTCCAGGAAACCCCCTTCAAGGAGGTAACCTCTGAACTTGAGCCAAAAGGCATCACAGACGTATGCAGATTGACCCTAACCTAGAACAACAACAAAATACAAACCAACACTTACTTCATCACATTTAACTCCCCCCACCCCCCTTCCTACTTTATTTACATCGGCTACCTCAACATCCCTATATCCCCTTACACACCAATTCCCCATAGATGTCACAACTGCCAAAAATTCGGCAATAGCAAAAACAACTGCCGCTTCCAAGCCCAATTGTGGCTCCACCACCCACAACCAAGCTAACTGTGACAATGAACCAACAAGGCCACTGTTTTCCTCACACTTTTATTTCCACAAGCTCTTCCACATCCACCAACACCTCAGGCCCTGGGCCTTTCTGGGAAAAATTGAGCCAGTATCACACCACCTCCCAAGGGCCAAGCACTACAGCAGTTCACCTCAACGCAACAAAGAAACCAACAAAACACCAAAGACAACCTTCACAACATCCAAAGACCCCCCCCTCCCCCTATCAACAAACACAAACTCTTTCGATCTTTCCCAAACCTTTCTCCACCCCTCATCACTCAGGTGTAAAACCCCAGACCAATACTAACAGAAACTCCTCCAAGACACAACAGAAACCCAAGCATCCCAACTCAGAACACCACCCACCTACTGCCAACTCCTTCGAGGCATCTTACAACAACAATAGGAACACCCTAGTCCAACTCTTCTGTAGCTCTCCCCTCCACTAATCAAAAACCATTCAGAGACATGGAAGTTGGCCAGCCTTCCTTAGACCCGCTTCGCATTCTCACCAATCCTCAAAGTTGGCCAGCCTTCCTCAGACCCGCTTCGCATTCTCACCAATCCTCAAAACTCTTGTTTTCATTCTACCCACTCTCCTTCCTTCACCAACCTCTTCAATCTCAACAAATGCATCCCTCCACCCTTCGGAATGCGGATACACTCCCACCCCAAAGCCAACATCAACATCTTCTCTATAGCCAGGCACACCTACCCCTACCCCCGCTTGGGTTATACACCCCCCCCCAAAAGTCTTCCTTTTTCGCTCCAAATACTGTCAACTCAGTAGACACTTTCACAACTACTTCTTCCTTTTTACCGACAGATCCACATGAGATGGTACCTCAGCAGCTGCCGCCGCCTGCCCCAGCCTTACCCTTTCTTTGAGACTACAGATGGGGCCTCTATCTATTCTGCTTAGGCAAAGGCTATCCTCCTAGCTTTACACTTCGCAGAGCTCTCCTTTTGCTCTCACTTTGTCATCTTCTCTGACTCCAAATCGGTCCTCACAGGCATCCTCATGATGCGCTGATCTAATCCCCTGATCTTACAAATCTTAAACAAAATGCACACTCCTCCTCTGGCAAGAAAATCATCTTCATCTGGATCCCCAGCCATGTCGGTATCTCCGTTATTGGGAACAGAGCCGCCAATAACGCTCTGTCATAGCATATTTCTATTATCGATATACTTCATCAGACTTTTGCCAAAATACCTTCAACTACCTCAAGACAACTTGGCAAGACTCCTAGAATCTCGAGACTAATAATAAACTTCACACTATCAATCCCAAAGTAGGCATCAATGCTCCCCTACTAAGTGGCAATCGCAGAGAGGACGTGGTCACACCTATCTCACCCACTCCTAACTCCTTTCTGGTTCCCCCAAACTGCCCCACTTGAAATACTGATCTTTCCATCAATCATATTCTCTTAACCTGTCCGATTTAAGCTAACTCCAGATCTTTCTATCCCCTATTTCCAACTATTTCTAAACTATTTCCAACTTCTTCAAGAACAATCCCCCCTCCAACATTATCACCTTCCTCCGCAACAGCAAGCGTTTCCACTTGATTTAATCTCCCAACACCCCCATCCTTTCCTATCTCACATCCCTCTTCCTCTCTCTTCTTACCATGGTTTCTTCTACAACTTATTTCCTATAAAATGTTCACTTTTCTCCATCCTTTCCTGTCTACTAACTGTGGTGTAGCGGTTATCATACATGTCTACAGACCACAAGGCCCTGGGTTCAAGCCTGGGTTGGGTAGACACGTCAGTGCACCACAACTGTGTTATCAAAGGCCGTGGACATTGACCTGGTTGTCGATGTTATGTCTGTCTGTACGTCGTACCTGTGTTCTCGTCCGGGTCGTATTAAGCGTTTCGTGATAGCATTTGTACTATCATAACCGAATACGCAGGCGACGACCCCGTCATTGTAATTGTGTGTTCAACTCTCTCTCTCATCCTTTCCTCCTTCTCCAATCATCTCTTTCCTAACTCAAGCACCTTAGTTTTTAACACCCTCTTGGCACGTTTGACTCTGACTGTCGGGGTGCCTTTAAACCTCAACAAACCAAACCATGTCCTTAGAATTCTAAAATATAAAAAACAAGTGAAAGAATAGTTGAAGAAGCAATAGAAAAAAATTTCAGCATTTATGAAATCTTTCTAAATGTGGAATAATGTAAAACAGAAAAGTAGGTTCATGAAAAGCATCACATATTTTCACTATGTATTTTAAAGAGCTTTGTCCAAGATTGTAGGAAAGTAGTATTGAAGTAACATTGTTGATCATCAACAAAGGTATATGAGTGTGTAGAGACAACATTAGCTTTATGTTGTGTTGAAAACCCATCATAGTTGCAAAAAATTTCATCAAAATCAGTTGAACATTGACAGTTTACAGCATCTTGAAACCTGAGGCATCAATTTGCATGTTTCATGCAAATTTTGTTATGTATTACAGGGTAACTATGGTATTTTGTCTTGTTAATATTTTGTTTTTAATAGTTTATTATAATTCTTTGAAGTGGTGCAGCAAATTTTGATCAAAGGTTTTTAGTCTTTGCTGTGTCCCAATTGATATTCTAGCAGGAATAGACAGACATTCTCATCATTTGCGGTGACCAAAACTTAGAAAAAAATAAATCACAAATGCTTTAAAACTGGTCTAACTTTGATCATAACTCATAAATTGATTGTGCTATTTTTAATATTAAAAAAACTGATCTGCTCAGATTTTAATACTGTCCAATGACCTTTAACTTCTTAAAGAGTGCAGGTATTGTGCATGTTTTAACACTCCTTTCTTGTTTTTGTTACTTTTCTTTGCAGTTATCATGCCTCCGTCAGCCTTGGACACCTTAGGTGAGTTCCTTTTTCCTGTTTCTTGTATTTGATTTTCCAAAGAGCAACAATGACTTTTTCTTGGTGTTTAATGTTGTTACTTTACTTCCTATTGACCTTTTCATATCGGAATCTGCAATTTTCTGAAATCTAATTTAAATAATGTCACATGGCCAAAATTCATATGACTATAAAGGACCTCTCAAATACTGGAAAAAACTGATTGTCTGCACAATTTACTGGATGCGCATTTGCACACTAATCAACAACATTAAGATATGGGCACTTCACCAAACTTTTCAGAGACTTGAATTGTAGCATGATTTTTTTTATTTAAAACATTTTTCTTATGAAATTCTATGTGTGACTGAAAACTTCCTATAAACTGTATTCTCTAAATTTACAAATATTTTCCCGATATGGAGAATCAGTTGTCTCGTTCACCAATAACAAGGAATTAGCTTTTGAAGATACTACTCGATACTGCCTTCTTATATATGATATGAAATACAATATTTTTATGGTACTCCTTTATGCTTTGTTACTGTGTCCACTGAAATGATACCATAAGAGAATATGGTTATGATATGAAATACAGGAAGTCATTATGATAATCTTAATTATCATCAAATTATTTTCAAATCTTTTAATATTCAAATTATATGCTGAAAGGAAATATTGGTCTGCTTCCAGATTATAGACTATAATCCATATAATATGTGAAATAAAAAACACTTGTATATCTTTTGTTTCCATGGGAAATAAATGTATCGGCCTGGTTGTCAACATTTGATTTCAGCACATGCTTCTTGTTTTGGTTTTGCTATACAGTAGTAAGAGCTGATCGATTGTCTGTCCTTATGTTTATGTTCAGGCTTATTCGAAGGCATCAGTATATGTGTTTCCCAATACAGCAACATCCATTATGGCTGACAATGGGGGTGAAGGAGGTTTTTTCCTCCTGGAACTGGGAACCCTAGTCCTAGGGCCATAAAATTAAGTAATGGGATGCAAGTTTTTTCTTTGCTTCTGCTTCATTGCAGCAAGACTCAATATTGAGTACCCGATGCTTTTCAAAATATCCAATAAGAAGACTAACAGAACAAGTCACTGTGGGGTGCTCGAGTTTGTTGCTGATGAAGGCAAAGTCTACCTTCCATATTGGGTGAGTGCAGATTAAGGAGGAGAGGGTGCTCCCTTTTCAAGTGCTGATTTCCCTAAATATTACAAATGTATTATACTGTATTTTAATCTAAATATTTTTCATTTGGGAATCAGTAGAAATTTTATTGCCAGTTTGTGTTCAATATTTGAAGCAAAATCATTCAATTTTTTTATCTGGATCTGTGTGTTTGTTTTTTTAAAATCTTTTATTTGGAAAATTTTAGGGGCATGAATTGGAAAAATTTGAAATGTTTGTTTAAAGTTTAATGTCTGCCTCCTCTCTCCCACTAACTATGTTACTAAAGAAAATGATAAAGCTCTTGAGCATAATGTACAGAAGTCATAAGATGAATTAATATCTTGCTCATGCATACAATGAAGAATCCTCAACTTATGTTGCTCTCACAGCTACATATTGCAGCATATATAGCCTTATTGTGTGAATTACTAATTATAATTATACTTCAGTTCTTCATTTCAAAGAAATTGCACTCAAAATATGTAAAACCCTGTCAACTTCAGACCGCATTTGAAAATCGACTCAAACCTTTAATTTATTTGGGGCCAGAAATAATTGCTAAAATCAGACAGAAATTTCAGTAGCAAAGTACATGACCATTGAGCTGCCCTAAAGTCAATTGCAGCTGGTAGTTAATTAATAGGCTTTTAGAATTTTGATTAATTATTTTTGTGAAAATTAATGGAAATACAATAGAATAATGAATTTCTTATAAATATTAACCAAGATCAAAGAGAGGGGTGGATACGTATATTCCTGTGTTACCATAACAACTTATAATGATGATGAAGACAAAACAGATATGAAGTAAGAATATGTGAAGTGAAGGTTGATATAGAGGAGGAAGAGAAGGGAAGCACTTCCAATCAAAGTAATAAATAGTCTCTTATACCCAGCCATTATGAATATATTGCTAGTTTAATAAGGCTACTTGAATTGTACCTCTTTTAATTTGAATCTGAGAAAGTCCTCCAATTTCATTAATTAAATATGATTATTAATGATTGAAATGATGAGTTATGCATATACATGATGAAATGACATATTAATCATACATATTTATGATTAAAGTGATTAGTTATCATGCATATTAATAATTGAAATTATAAGTTAATTGTGTATATTTATGATTGAAATTATAAGTTCAATACATATTCATACAGAAATTATAAGTAACTTATGCATATTCATGATTAAATTTTGTTAACAGATGATGAGAAATTTACTTCTTGCTGAAGGTGATTTAATTGAGATTGAGAGCACAAGCCTACCAGTAGCTACTTACTCCAAGTTCCAGCCTCAGAGTGTGGATTTTCTTGATATATCCAATCCCAAGGCAGTGTATCCTTCTTTAATGAATATTCATTGTTATTAGGCTCAAGCGAGCAATACAAAATAATGATGAAAGTAAGAAAGTTCAAACTGTAAGCAGGTGTTTGTATGCCTTCCCCATAAAGGAAATATTTTGTGGGGAACATGTTTTTGTTGTTGAACTAAAGTAAATGTATTTAAGAATGACCAGGGGGAACTTTATTAAACTGATGAAGGTTTATTTTTTATTTTGTAAAGCAAAGAGAAAGTCTTAACATTTAATTAATTGTTATGTAAATTAAATTGAGTATGCAACAACAATTTTCTTTTTGTTGTTTATGAAGGGCTTGGTATATGTTTTCCATATAAATGAAATATTTTCTTATGACTTGTCAGGATAAAATGGATTCTCTGAAATTATAAACTGAGAAAAAGAACCCAGGAAGATGAATACCCTTCCAAACCCTCAGTCTTGTCTTAGAGAAGGTCTATGGATGTGAAATGATAGCAGTGCATTTGCTGTGTATCTGGATGACTTACTGTGCAGAAAGATTGATTTGTATTAAAAAGTTAAATCCATTAGCTTTTTGTCAGAATTGTAAGAGTATCTTTTGGCCTCCTTGACACATTTATTAAAGGAATATTCCCATGGATTTTCAATTTTTCATATATGATAGAGAATTTTTTTAAATTTTTTTTTTGTTAGAAACAAAGTGGTGAGAAAACTATGTTAATATCTTATTCTGTTTAAAAGTTAAGAAATTTTGAATTATTTTTGAATTTGGACAAAAGTGACTGATTGGCAACATCTGTGATGTCATAGGGACAATTTCAACAAAATGTCATTTGTATTTCTTTGAAAATGATTTGGAATTTTTTCTCATTGTAAAATGTGATGTACACCAAAAAAACTCCCAAATTTTTTTCTTGAAAATGATATATTCCACCCTATATCTATAATGAACCAAAAATGCTGTTTGATAATGTAAAAAAAGTGTAATTATATATATAAGAAATACATAAGAAATGTGCTGGAATTTGTCTATCTACTGTGGTGTAGCGGTTATCATACATGTCTACATACCACGAGGCCCTTGGTTTAAGCCTGGGTTGGGTAGACCACAACTGGTTATCAAAGGCCGTGGACATTGACTTTGTTGTCGATGTTAGGTCTGTCCGTACGTTGTACCTGTATTCTTGTCCGGATCATATTAAGCGTTTCTCGATAACATTGTTTTACTATCATAACCGAATACGCAGGCGACGACCCCGTCATTGTAATTGTGTGTTCGCTAGTTGTTGTTGCTGTGCTGGAAATGCCTTGATGACATTATTGTATGAGGTGTTTTGAAGAACATTTTTCTACTTTTTAAATTGTTATAACTTGTACATGGAATAACATATTAACATAGTTTTTTCACCACTTTGTTTCTACAAATTTTCTCTATTAGATATTGTGACAGAAATAGTATTAATGTAGTAAATACCTCTTTATATGCTCACACTTTACTACACATGTTCCCTCTCACAATTTAATGTACTATTCATTGCACATTTATGTGGCAGGACATTCTTAGAGCAATGAACCCGAAACATTGTGGCTGAACCATTAACTTTTTACGACATATACTGTTGCTTACTCAAGAAAGCAAAACGAAAGTGTCTTTTTTTCTTCCTTTTTTTATTATGAAAAAATATTTCTTCCCACAAATTCTGTGGCTATTTTCAAGGTCTCTATACCCTTAGTGAGATAAACACCTCACTCAGTAGACACTACTTGCAAGGCAATACTTGCATACTGAGTGAGACAATGCACAATACTACTTGCAAGGCAACACTTGCATACTGAGTGAGACAACACACAATTAGTAAGATAAATAACACCTCACTCAGTAGGCACTACTTGCAAGGCAATACTTGCATACTGAGTGAGACAATGCACAATACTACTTGCAAGGCAATACTTGCATACTGAGTGAGACAACGCATAATTAGTAAGATAAACATATCACTTAGTAGGCACTACCTGCAAGGCAATACTTGCATATTGATTGAGACAATGCATAATTAGTAAGATAAACACCTCACTCATCAGGCACTACTTGCTAGGCATACTTGCATATTGAGTGCACTATACACTCATAACGTTGAAAACCACTCAGACAACAACACATATCATAATTTTGAAATGAAAACCTTTCTCAAAACTGACAAGAGTACTTACTAGTTATGATTTTGATTTTAATAGCGTATTGAATCTTTAAAATATCTTTCAAACTAAGTTACAAATGAATTGATGAACATTTTGTATGTGAAAAGCATCTAAATTATGGAAGAAATGATATTCTGATTACTTAACAAATCCCTCACTTTTGGAAACACATATCATCCTAGTGCGCTGGCAACTGCTGTTTGAAAATGTTCCTTAGTAAATGCTCTTCCCTGCATTTTTGCCACAACAGCGCGAGGAAAAACTATAATGTTGCACGCAAGAGTCTGCCGCCAATTTTCTTACCACAATTTAGTTAAGATTCGTCAAATTTTGCAAGAAAATAAGAATCTTGTTAGGTCAAAACACGATATTTCCCCTCTTAAAAATGTGGTCATATGCCAGGCACGTTAGTTTCTGCCCTAGAAAACGGTACCAGTTTCTGTCCCTCAAATCTTAGAGGCAAAATTTACTTTTTTCCCTGTTTTTTTGTCTTATTACATCACTAAATAAAATAAGAAAACAAAGCTGAATGATTCACGGCTGGATTAATTATATAGTTTTTTTAAATGGTCATTTCGTGAGCAAAGCCTATTTTTGCCTACTGGCTTTCACAGTCCTATTTCCGAAACTTGAGGGGTGGTTGAAGGGGGGGGAGGGACAAAAACATAAAATCACAGTAAAATATAAACAGTCATCGTATACAAAATATAAGTATAGAAAAAGTGGAGTTAGGGATGTTCCCTTAATGCCGCTTGTGATACGGCAAATGATATTCTTCACGTGCTTACATAATTAAATGAAGTATATACTTTTTTAATTTGAAAAGTTCTTGTTAAACTTAACATATCCCATGAATCATGACGAATTAGGATAGAGATGGGGATATAACTGCATGTTTTAACTTTGATAATTGTAACCCTCAAAATTTAGATTAAGAAGTACAACAAAATTTAGATTAAGAAATACAAAGTAAACAACAACACATTTACCATAAAACATATTTTAAATTTTCAGGTGTTGATATTGTTTTATTGTCATGGCATGTTTACAAGCTTCAGACGTGTTTTTGCTGCTTTACTGAATATGCTGAAATGTTATTATTTGCATGAGTGCGCAGTGTTACAATTTAGTAATATACGCATGTTGACTTCAACAACGCTCCTTTGTTGAACAGCTTTTGAAATAATTAGGTACATCCACCATGGCACTGTTCGAAAGTCAGTAGCGAAGGCTCTTGCACAAAACGCAACTTGCATAGTTTATTTGATTAAACTCACGCCCAAAACATAAGTGAATGGCTCAGGAGAGTATTATTGAATGTTTATATTTATTTGGTATTACGCAAAAATGATCCATGAGGATAAAAGACATTGTCAAAAGTTGACCTTAGATCATCACGGAAAGGCTTACTTAATCTAGCGTTTACTCAATATTCATCTATGCTTTCATGATAAGCCAATGTAGCAGTGTCAACATTATAAGGTATATAGCGTTTTATGACTGTGTATAGCAGCCATGTAATGGCTATAGCGTATACGATGATAAGAATGTTATCTGACCAGTATACCCTCATATTTTTATAGACCAATAATTTAATATTTATATCCTTAATGTGTTTAACAGACTGGAAAATATATTGAGAGGGTTTGCCTGCTTAACTAAAAATGATGTCATAGCCATCAATTATAATGAAAAGGTGAGTAAAATTTATTACTGAAGAGAAAATTTAAATGAAAAAATGTATCATGCTGATAAGATTGACATATTGGTATTAATGCTACAGGTATCAAAACATAAAATATCTTATTGTATTGGAACATTTCATACCTCTAACAAATTTGGTTGTGGGTAGTTTTATTGTAATATAATGGCACATTGATATTTGAAGTTTGTACTGCATGGTTTGTAACTTGAGGTATGACAAATCAACCTGAAAATAGCTTGTCCACTGGTCAATGACCTCTGTTTGTATGGTTGACCAAGAGGAAAATAATGTTGCCCTAAGAATTGTTTGCATATATGTGTTACACATATTTTTGCAAGAAAACTGTTTGTCTGACGGTCAGATGTAAATGTCTCCTAGGATATGATTGGTGGTTGTCCTGGGCAGTCATACGATTGGTTTGTTGATCCCTGATGTAACTTGTGTTTAAGATCTAATGACAGGTATCACCAACTTCAGTTTATTTTATTCTTAGCAGGTCATCTTTCATTTAATATTTTAAAGGATTAGTAAAGTGGTCAAGCAAATCCGTCTTATATGAAAGAGGAATTACAACAACAAGAACAAAAAATGGTGGAAGAATGCATCTAAAAAATCTTATTCTGTTAAGGAGATATTCAAGTTTAAAGCTCTGTCTTATCTGTGTAGAAATGACTTGTGTAGTAAGTCTACTATGGAAGGATGGCGTCTTCATACTCACAATTTTAACAATTGTTAATGTATTTTAAAGAAAGTTTTATTTAGTTTTTTTCACTATTTCAATTATTTTATCTCAAACTTTCTTCAGGTGGTATATTATAAATATCCTTCCTAGATTCAGTTTTACTACTGTTTTGACATATCCCATTTTTTAAGCCACAAAATTGCCAGACAAAATATGATAGAATAGATATAGACTTGAGGAATCTGAGGCTATGACATCACAACTAGTCTGATTTCAGTCGTTTCTACATAAATTATATAAAACTTTAAACTTAAATATCTCCTTAATGGAATCAGATTTTTTAATGCTTTTTTCAAAATATTGTTTCTTTTGAAGTCCTCTTTCATATAAGATGTGTTTTGATTGATATAAAATTGCCTGCTTGACCCCTGAACTTCTTTAACATATGGAAATTAATGGATTTTCTTGTGATGTCGCCAAAATGTAAATGAAATTTGTTATAAGGCCTTAGAATTAAAAATGCTATTAAATGGCCACTTAACAGCTTTGGATGAAGTTTGTGCTATTTTCATGGTTCATAGCATTTTTCCTTCCAATTAAGCTGTTGCTGCCTGTTCAAAGATCTGTAAAGCACTCATCAGAACATAAAAAGTTGTGCCCAAGAATACTGGAAATTATGCATAGGCTGCCTATCTCCTGAATTCAAAGAGAGACCAGCGTAAATTTCAAAGTGTCAAAATGTTGGTTTGAAGTATATGGAATGTAAAGATAAGAATGTAAAGATAAGAAACGAAAATTAGGCAGAGGGGAATGGAAATTTAGACGGAGAGTTCCTCCCGTTCAATATTTGTAAGTGTTGATGCTGTTATCTGTTACAAAGATTTCACCCTGAACGAATTTGTTGTTACTATATTTTGCCACAGAATTTTGAACTCTTAGTTCTTGATACGAAGCCAAGTGATGCAGTTTCAATCATCGAGTGTGATATGAGTGTGAGTAAACCATTTTATTTTTAAAATGATAAAAAGACGACGATGAGAGAACACACAATTACAATGACGGGGTCGTCGCCTGCGGATTTGCTTATGATAGTAGCAATGCTATTACGAAACGCTTAATATGACCCGGACAAGAACACAGGTAAGACGAACGGACAGACATAACATCGACAACTAAGTCAATGTCCACGGCCTTTGATAACCAGTTGTGGTGCACTGGCGTGTCTACCCAACCCAGGCTTGAACCTAGGACCTCGTGGTCTGTAGACAGGTATGATAATCGCTACACCACAGTTGGTAGACAAAGAAAAGACACAGTTAGTAGACAGATAAAAAGAATAATTCATGGTTCTTATATAGCACTGTGCTACGTGCGATGTGTACTCAAAATGATTTACAGTGGAAGCTTTAGAGGTTTAAAGTTGCAAATAACATACGGCTCACAAGTCTGTACTATTACCCTGCTCCAATCTCTTATGCTGAGCACCAAGCAAGAAGGCAACAGAATCCATTTTTTAAATCGCTTTAGAAACTAATAAAAAAACATGAAGGTAGAAAAAGTTTCACCAAAAATTAGTTGATAAGCTTTTTATATTTCCAAGCATCAATATGCATATTTTTAAAGTTCTTTTTGTTTCATTGAGAATTTACTGCTGCATCTTAGAAAGCAATACTACAGTTTCGATTCATATTGTTATAAATTTATCCTGTCAGTAACTTTCAATTGCAACTTTCCCATAGTAATGAAGATGATTGGCTGCTGTATGGAAATGTAAATTTATATTTCAATTGGCAGTTTTCTGGAAAACATATGTTTGTTCACACAAAAAACTTCATGGTTTTCTGCTCTTATGTTGTAAAAAATGTATACTCAGAAAAGATTAACTTGATATGTATAATCATGGAGGTCGAATAGATTATGCGAGTTGTCCAGAAGAGTCTGTGAGGTTCAAAGAATTCTTAACATGTTTGAATCCTTTTCAAAAAGTCTTTGGACATATTTTATATTTGATTTAAGGAATTTGGTCATTTATTAGAATAAATAAATTTGTCTTGAATTTTGAGTTTGATGTTTGATTACCTGCTGGATGCTACTTACTCTGTTTGTCTTTTATCTTATAGGTGGAATTTGCTCCCCCAGTGGGCTATGTGGAGCCAGAGAAACCAAAAGAACAAGAACAGGAAGTAAGTTGTCTTTTCTATGAACACCCAGAGTGAATATCCAATACTCATAATTGATAGTACTTTTTAGGTCCCTCATATATGCCTGAGAGTGGAGGGCTTTAAATAAATTATTAACGATTCCCAGCTATTTTTATTGATAATAGCCCTAAACTGTTATCAAATATATATATTAAAACCATGAAATGGTTAAACTAATTAATTATCCTAAATGTTTTAAGATTATTGCTAAATATAGTGCTTTGAAGTTTCTAGCCTTTTATTTATGAATTATGCAGAGCTGCAGTAAGTCACAAGCCAGGAATTTGAAAGTAGGGTTTGTATTTGATATAAGAGGGCAATTTATGTACTACTATATCTCAAAAACATGGAATAATGTCAAGCATTACATTAAGGTAAAATAGTCAATGTACCTGGGCCTTTTCAAAGAGAATTACAAAAGGTGGTCAAATATTGTGAGATCTACAGGACACTTTTCCCCTTGGATCAACTCCCAGTTCCCTTGGCTACAGGCATGATTCAAGCTGCTGGCTTTGACAAACCTGTGTTCTACGCTTAGCTAAAAGTCCAGATTGCCTGAATTTGAAGAACATTAAAGAATTCCATGATGATTTTGGGCTGACTTTCACTTAATTTATCAGAAATTTTAAAAAATGAGAAAAATTACTCACAATGAATAAGGAGCTCAGTGAGCATTTTGCCAAATTGAAGTTTTGTACCCAGAATGCAAAGATTTTCTTATTGGTGACATTGATTCTTTAAAGGTCTCCATGTTTTTTTCACCATAGGCGGCTTTAGATTTTTGTGGATTTCATTGGACCATAAAATCTAATGATAGTAATAATGTTCCCTGTGCTTGATTAATTTGTTTTCATGGTATGATGGGATTCAAATAAATTATTTGGATTAGATTTTTATCTTTTCATTAACAAGCTTGTATCTTGATGCTTTTCCAGTTGTGATATTACTTATACACAAATATGATTGGTTTCCAGGTTTTCCATTGTAACAATACAAATGTTGCAACAAAAATCAAATTTTAATTGTTTTTATTAAATAGTGTTATATTGAATTGTTTTTATTTTATGCTAGTATGGCTAAAGTCTATTTTATGTTATGTCAAGCAGAATATAACTCATTGCATATAATATCTGTTTAGATAAATATGCCCAAATGCACTCACCCTTTTTCGAGGGTTCTTCAGAGCTCTCTGATCTTGATCACAATTTGATTGAATGGTCCCTCTTCCATCTGGCATTATACATACTTGAAGAATGCCTTCCAATTAGTTCTCAGAATGTAGTTGTTGTTAGTCAGATGATATCCACATGAAGTTAGCTAATGGGCCATGCACCATGAGATCCATATGGTAATCTGATTTCTTTTAAAATAAATCTGGAAAATGTATCCTTGCAAGAGTGAATGACTTTTAGGACTTAAAGTTTACCAGTTTTGAAATGGAAGATGTGGTGGATACCTACACAGTGGTAGAGACAAATGTACCATGTGTGGTGTTCATTTTGTATTGGAGATTGTAAAAGTGGGTCGTAAGTGTGGTTGCACCATGAAGACAAACTGCATTTGCTGTGACAGTAGATTGTTGGTATTATGCAGGCTGACCTGATATGGTATATTGCCCAGTTTACCAGCTCAATATGTGCATGACTGAGTGTACTATAATTAGCATGAGGACCAAGGATTCACGACATGCAGGGGAGACATGGGGTGGTTGGGTGTTGTAAGGCACAGAGGTCCTTGGGAGATTACGCAGAACCAAACATCGTTCTTGTTTGATCAAAATTGCTTAGTTATTAGTTTTCATTTTCATCAGAACAAAAAGTGAATACATACATGATTTTAGTAACTGAGTAAAAACTATTTACATGCCTTATTTTCTCTTTACAAGTTATTTGATATAGATGCAAGCTTACAAGAAAGCTGTTTCGATTAAGCATGTCATTGTCTGGAATGAGGCTATAAATCTCTTTTTATTAGTTCATCATGAGCAATGAGAACCATGCAGTCGGTATCTTCCAGTGAATGATTTGTGTCCGCAGGTCAGATGCCAGTCCAATGTATATACTAAAAGTCCTTGCACATGTAGTGCATACATGTTGGTGTGTATGATTGTGGTGACAACATGGTACTGTCGTTATTCTTCTGAGGTGCGGATTAATGGTTGACGAAGCTATGCCAAACTGAGGAATCTTTTCCCCAGATTTCTCAAGATAAGTCGTATCATCTCACAGGTAAATAGGGAGTTATTTAGACAGTCTATGAAGATTTACTTTGGTCTTCCGTGAGATGGCTTTCCAATTGAGAGGTTCTCAGTTTTGTCTCATGAATAATGTAGCTATTGTTAGTTAAGATAAAAATTGTTTTACTCTGCATGATAACTGGAACAATGTCTTTGCATAATTACAAAATCTAATTTCATGACCTGTTTTTTTGCAGGATATGCAAGTGGATGCAGTTGACTGTGCAGTGGATTTTATGGAGAAGAACACTTTTATGGTGAGTAGTTGTGCTCACTCTATTGATCAAGTCTTTTATTTCGGTTTTATAATTTTATCTTTCTGAGATGCTGTCTGTTTATGTTATTGGAAAAATGTGACAAAAAAAAATCATTTGGAGTTCGTTTGTGAAGTGGTTTTTGTCTCACAGAATTAATTCAATATTTGACAAAAGAGTGAAACCTAGAGAGTGAAGATAAGTGATAATTAGGAGAGAGAGTTTGAGAAACAGAAACAGGGTTTAAGTTTATTTGGAATTTATACTATTCTTTTGGTTGGACATCCAGGAACTTCGTGACCCGATGTCATCAGACCGCATAGTAACCGCACGCATTGGAGTGAAAACAAAAGGGATCAGCTATGCTTGTTTACATGCCATACGTACCGCACACAGTGAACACATATGGACTTGTTCACATGTATCGTGCAAAAGTTTGTTTTACTCAAGTAAATGGCATTATCTCCCGGAAGTGACGTGGCACCAACCATATATCTGTGTATGGAATATATTGTTTACTCTGAACTTTAGGTTGAAATTAAGATGTTCAACATGGTAATTTTGTGACAGTGAAGGAATTAGAATATATTGAAGAAAAAATGACCTGTTTGTTTATTGTTGGACTACCACTAGATGCGCGAGAACCAAGGAAGCATTCTCCTACTAGAGAGACCACAGATTTCTGACCCTACCGAAGTTACCCCTATTTAAAATAAATAATTACTATTAATAATAATAATAATGATAATACATTTTTATATAGCGCATTATACCAAACGGTCTCGATGCGCTTCACATAAACAAATATAACATGAGAAAACCTTAAGATACTAATAGTAAGAAAACGAAAAACCATACTTGTAAAGATACAAGCAGGATAAAGTTACACGGTCCAATGATGGTAACCCATGAAAAGGTGTTTTCAATACACTTTTAAAAATCTCTTAAGTAGGGGCATTTCTGATGTAGATTGGGAGAATGTTTCAGAGTTTGGGGGCTGCAGATTGAAAAAAAACGTTCACCACAAGTCTTGGTGTTAATTTTTGGGGGCTGTAGGAGAATAGCACTGTTAGATCTGAGTGAGCGAGCTGGTAATTGTAAGGTGAATAAGTTGGAAATATAATTTGGAGCAAGACCATGGATGGCTTTGTATGTGAGGGTGAGAAGCTTGTAGTTTATTCTTTCATGTATAGGAAGCCAATGAAGTTGGTGGAGGATGGGTTTAATGTGAGATTTCTTACTTGTGAGAGTAACTAATCTGGCAGCAGTGTTTTGAATGCGCTGAAGCTTTGAGATTTGTTGAGAAGGAAGTCCAAATAAGATACTGCTGCAACAATCAAATCTGGATGATACAAATGCGTGAATAAGTGTCTCAGTCGACTTTTGATCAAGATATTTACGAATTTGGTTGATTTTTCTGATGGCAAGTGAAGCGGAGCGGCATATATTATTTACATGTGGCAACAATGTAAGCTTATCATCAAAAATAACACCCAGGTCTTTAACACAGGAAACAGGAGATATACATGAATTACCAATTATAACAGAGGAAACTGGAGTAGTGCTTAGAAAATGTGACGAAATATGAATTACTTCAGTTTTACTATCATTAAGAATTAGTTTGTTGTCTGCACACCATGTTTTGATTTCTTCTACACACGATTCAAGTTTTGCAATACTCTGGTCTTTTTCGTTTCTATTTATTGACACATAAACCTGTGTATCATCTGCATAAATCATCCCATGCAGGCCATGAGATGTGATAATGCTTTCCATAGGGGATGTATAGTATGTAAAAACAGGTGGTCGGATTACTGATCCTTGAGGCACTCCATATTCGTGATACCGGGGCAAAAGTTTTTATCTTTAATGGTTACAACCTGCGAGCGGTTTGCAAAATATGATTTCATGCAATTGAGAGTGATTCCATCCAAACCATACACAGTGTGCAGCCTATTTAACAGAATTTGATGGTCAATAGTGTCAAATGCTGCACTATTAAGGTCGAGGAGGACAAGAAGTGACTCTTTGTGGTCATCAGTAGCAAGGAGAAGATCATTGTAAATACGTAACAGGGCAGTTTCTGTTAAGTGATTCTTGCGGTAGGCAGATTGGAGGGAGTTTTGTAGTGAGATGGCACACAAGTAGTCTTGTGTTCTACTCTCTCCAAGCTGTGTGTCCAGATAGCATTAACGTCAGTCTATCTGTCCATAATTGCCTCCAGCCTCTACCTTCTCATGGTACCAACTGTTACGCTCATGCCTTGCGGCTAGAGTCATGGGTATGGAAGGAAAATTAGAAAAACACCTGGGGAGATTGGCATTTTCAGTTTTAATAAACAACCTTTCTAGGAGAAGGAAAACTTATGTAAAACCCGGGCAGACGGAGCTCGTTAAAAAACCCTAGAGGTTCTCACTCTTATACTGGGGTTCTGCATAGGGCTGACAACCCAATCGGATAAAAAACATCTTGTCACAGAAACTTCGAGAGCAATTATTTATTATACGATCTCAGCAGATGATTTTCTAGTGATCCATCACTACACTGGGTACAGTTTTGGATGAAACAGCTGCGGAGAAGCTGCAGTAGTAGCAAGAGACAGAAAGAGATGGAAGAATTTGCTTAGAGAAACCTCAATCTCCATACCCAGGAGAAGGGAACGGTAAGGTAAGGTAAGGTAAGGTAAGACTAAATCCCGACCTGAGTATTCAAAATTTGCATGTGTTTTCCCATTGACTTTTGAATTTGTTCACATGTGCGCAAAAGATTAACATTTCCGTATCCAACAACATTAAAAAAACAGACTGTGTGATGGGACTTCTATTGGTTAAAATCTACATAAATTGGCAAAAAATAACACCCTCACTTTTCGGCCTCCAGCTCCTTTTATTATATTGAGTAATAAACTAATTATTATTCCCTCGCCAACGAAGTTGGTGCAGAGGGGATATAACATCTTTACCATCCATCCGTCCATATCTATTGTCTGTCCGACCTCATGCATTGGTCAGCTACTGGGGAACAAACAATTTCTGCGTAAGAAAAGGAATTTCAACTATTTTTACGAAAATAAATTTATATAAAGGAGACTTGCTTTGAAAGAGCTTAGAACAAGTGCATTCCAGACTTGCATAGCAATTAAAGGATTTCTTCTGGCATTAAAACAAAGCAGAGTTCCGGCATGAAAAAAAAAGCAGAACAAAAGAACTGATGACCAAATATAATTTATAATGAAGTGTTTTGAGAATGAATAACAAAAAACAAGTCATCCCTTGAACAGAGTGGGAACATGATAGACTGATGATAATCTCCAAATTAATCTGCAATGAAATTTCATTCTGATTTGGTAGATAACTCAGCCCTATTTAGTTTATATGGGGAAAAAGTTGAGCATGTTTCTATTGGGAGTGTCAGATTAAAGTTAAGGATGGGGGGCTGTGGTGCAATGGAGTGAGTGGGAATAATTAGTTGGTTAAGATTATATTTCGTAGATGAGTGGGTGGTTGGGGTAGTTGGTGAATGGATGATGGTAGGTGGATGGAGGATGGTAGGTGAATGGAGGATGGTAGGTTAACTGGGGGTTGGTAGGTGTATGGGGCATGTTGGCTTGATAGAAGTAAGGGGATGAGAGTTCAGAGGAAAAATGTTGGGTGGAAAATTGTAGAATGACTGGTAGATGTAGAAAGTGGTATGAAGGGGGGATGGCACACAGGACAGGATGGGATGAAATGTGGGACAGTTTGGGAAGGCATGTTGGAGAGGGTGGCATGTAGGACAGGGTGCCATGGAATGTGGAACAGGATGTCATGGCATATAGGACAGGGTGGGATAGCATGTGGTGGGACAGGGTGATGTGGCATGTGAAACAAGGTGGTCTCTTGGCATTTGTGACAGGCTGAGATGGCATGTGGGAGAAGGTGAGATGGCATGGGGGACAGGGTGGTATGACCTGAGGGACAGGATGGCATGCAATGGAATGTCATCTGGATTTTAGGTGGAATGGCATATGGGACAAGGTGGGATAGCATGTGGGATAGGATGGAATGGCCTGAAGGACAGGGTGGGATGGTATGTGGTACAGGTAGTGATGGGATGTGGGACAGGGTAGGGTGGCATGTGGCACAGGTAGGTATTGCATGTGGGACAGGGTGGCATGGTATATGTGACAGGGAGGGATGGCATATGGGACAGGGTGGCATGGTATATGGGACAGGGTGGCAAGGCATATGGTGGGATTTCATCTTGATTGCAGGTGTGATGGCATATGGGTCATGTGATGGAATGGTATCTGGATAGCATTTATGATTTCTTGTAGGAAGGGATGTAGGATGGGACGTCATGTGGAACAGAGTTGGGATGGCAGTTGTAACAGAGGATGGAAAGTATGTTATTAGCAGCGAGGGGATTTGTGTCGTTTGCGATGTCTGGTTTATTTATTATTTTAATACAGTAATTATTTGCATTCATTCATATTTTATATAATTCTTTAAAAAAAATTTTATTCACTGTAGGCTTTCAAAGGTGAAGGACACAGATTGGATGGCAAGAAGAAGAATACAGACTACAAACCTGTACCGCTGGAACCAATTGTGCCAAAAAGGTAGGACAAGTGGTGATATTAGTAATGGGTTTTATTCCTATTTTTGCCTATCATTGTCCATCATGTTTTTTGTTCTTCCAGAAATGACTTTGTCTTTAGTATTTTAGCTCGATTATTCGAAGAATAGTAGAGCTATTCTACTACCCCCGGCGTCGGTGTCCGGTAAAGTTTTGGATAAAGTTTTCATAACTTAAGTTATGAATGGTGTACATTCATGTGACTTGGCATAGGGGTAGAGGACATGGGTACTGATAAAATAAGCATGATTGGAGGGTTGTTTGTGTATACTAATTAGCTTATTTGCATAACAATGAAAATATTTGTCAGGTTAAAGTTTTGGCCAAAGTTTTTGGTTAAAGTTTTCATAACTTATGAATGGTGTACATTCATGTGACTTGGCATAAGGGTATAAGGCATGGGTACTGTTCAAATGATTGGGGGTTGTGTGTGCATAATGTGCATACTAATTAGCTTATTTGCTTAACAATTAAATTATTTGTATCCATGATATCTCTTAAATTAAAGTGGGAGTGGGGATTTTGTTTACACAAATGATTATATATATGGAGACCATTGTTTACACTTAATGGTGAGGTGTAATGTGCATATTAATTAGGTTATTTACATAATAATAGACTTGCTTAAAATAATTAACCTTAGATAAAAACTTGGTACTTGTAACAGGGGTAGAGGACATGGGTAATGTTGAAATGAGCATGATTTAGGGTTGTGAGTGCATACTAATTAGTTATTTGCATAAGAATGAAAATATTTGTATCTATGATATCTCTTAAATAAAAGTGGGTGTGGGGATTTTGTTTTACACAAATGATGATATATGTGAAGAACATTGTCTACACTCATGGTGAGGTGTAGTGTGCATGTTTAATAGGTTATTTGCGTAACAATAAATTTGCATACAAAATATTTAACCTGAGATAATAAGTTGCTATTTAGTTCAGTGGTAGAGGGCATTGGTACTGTTTAGATGAGCATGGTTGGGGGATTGTGTGTGCATAATTATTGGTTTATTTGCATAACAATACAAATATTTGTATATGTGGTATCTCTAGAACTAAAGTGGGTATAATGATTTTGCTTAAACAAATGATCATACAGTATATGTGAAGAGCATTGTACAGTATATGTGAAGAGCATTGTACAGTATATGTGAAGAGCATCATACAGTATATGTGAAGAGCATCATACAGTATCAGTGAAGAGCATTGTTCACACTTAATGGTGAGGTGTAATATGCATTTGCTGCATTATGTTTGACCTGAGATTAAAGGTATATGGCTTACGACTAACTTCACATTTCTAGTTTTCTTATGACATTGATATTCCTGACGTGAATAGCACTCAAAATGTTTGTCTTGCCATAAATAGAGAATCGAATAAAATTTTCCTTGCTTCTAAAGAATGTTAAATTGGGGGTTTGAGAAATATAAACAATATGCAGAATGTGGGTTAGAAGATGACATGATGATAAAGTAGCTGAAGGAATTAGAATGAGGTCATGTGGAATTGTATGTAGGGCAGGGTGTGGTGGAATGTTGGTCAGGGTGTGTTGGCATGTAAGACATGGTGGATTGGCATGTAATAATAATAATGATACATAAATTTATATAGCGCTAATTTTGTAAAAACATTGAAAAGCGCTTTACATACAAGGAAATTAGATACGAAAATAAGAAACAGAAATGACAACATAAATAGAAATACAATGGAGTAAAAAAAAAAAAAAAAAAAAAAAAAAAAAAATACAATAGATCAAGCTGCACATTAGATTAATGTCTTCTTAAACAAAAAAGTTTAAGCTTAGTTTTAAAGGAGGTCAGAGATACATTATTAATACATTTGAGTTCAGTTGGGAGTGAATTCCACCACTAAGGACCTTTATAAGCAAAGGCCCTTTCACCAAGAGTTTTATGCTTAATACGGGTTACAAATAGGGACTTGAAACGAAAGTCATAGCGGGATGGTTTTTCAACTACCATTTCGCATAAATAATTTGGAGCAAGACCTTTAATACACTTTAAAACTTGTAAAATAATGTGGAACAGGGTGGGTCGACATGTGGGACAGGGCGGAATGGCATGTGGTGGGATGTCATCTGGATTTTAGTTGTGATTGCATGTGGGTCATGCAAGTGGTGGAATGACATACAGTATCTGGTTTTAGGTGTGATTGCATGGAGTAGAGACATGGGATGACATATGGGACAGGGTGGAATGGAATGTGGGACAGTCTGGAATATGCATTATTAGCAGTGAGGGGATTTGTATCATTTCCAATGTCTAGTTTGTCATATGTTGAGCAATATTGTTTTGCATAATTTTGCTTTAATTTTATTGTACATTTTTCATGCTGCTTGACTTTGCTTGACACACATATTTTTTTAAATTGGAAGTTCTATTACAATCCAGGATGTAGTTCTGGGAATGTGTAGGGGCTGGAAGGGAGGAAGGGAAGAGGGGGGGGGAGGGGGTGGAGAGGAGGGTACAGGTTGGAAAGGAGGTTGAATGGCATTCTTTTATTGATATTGGCAAGTCAGGGCCTCCCCTTTTTTTGTTATTTAATTGATAAAACTGAAAGAGATGTTGTAGTTTAAAGACTGCTAGGTTTTACATGTTTTCCAGGTTACTGGGTGAGGTAACTTTGAGCTATTTTTGTCTTAGAAATATCCTGAAGGCTTGTAGTGCAAATGAAAATGTAAGTGCATATTTCAAAGCCCAAGTAGTTTGAAATCTGCCCCTGCTATCCTATTTCTGTATATACTTCCCTCTATAAGCCCATTCTCTATACTAGCTTTGTATAGTCGAGCATACTGTCCTTCCGACAGTGCTACTTTATCAGACATTCTGAGTTAAAATTACACAAATTTTCTGTCTGTCAAGGTCCTTTTCTGTCTCTGGAACATATTTCCTTGGACCCACATATATCTGATCACTATTGGCATTATGGGAAACGTTGTAGGTACTGGGTACAAAAGTACAGGATTTGAATCCAACTATGGGTACCATATTGTGGTCTTAAAGCAAGACACTTTAATTCAGAAGACTCCAGTCAACTCAGTTCTGAAATGAGTACCAGCTTGCTGGGGAGTTAATTAGCCTGCGATGGACTGGTGACCTTCCAAGGGGTCGAGTGCTCTTATCTGCTTGCACCAAGAAAACATGGGACAAACACTGGCCTGATGGGCTTTTATAGCCTGAGTAAGGATTTACTTTTAACTAATAACCCAAGTGCTAGATGTTTGAGAATTACATAAAAGGCAAACCCCATACTGATTATATTCCTATGAATACTTGAATGGCCAGAGATGGAACTGGAAGTAAAGGACAATGAATAGAGGTCTGTTTGTGCCATTATGAACATATTTTGCAATTCACTACACAATAGAATTAAATGATCGATCAATGACGTATAAACGTTTAAATCATTAAAGGAGAATTCTTGTTAGCTGATGTCCTATTGAACAAAATTGATGCTCCATGAAAATGCTGATCCAATATAAATGGTGATGCATCATTGGGGAGATACCATCAAATATTTCTGAGCTACCATTGAAAGAAATGCCCAGATCTAATAAGGTAATGTTGATATCATTTTAGGCGATGCTGAATGTTTATATTATCCTTCTATCTGAAGATATTCAAAAGAGCCAGAAGACAGTTTGAGACTTTCAATTCTCACTTTTGACTTTAAATTGTATTTATTACAGAGGAGTCCCTAATCATGACTACAAGAAAGGAACCATCACATTTATTAGGACAGCCAAACCGACAGTTACAAACGACACACAGGTGAGGTACCATCATGAAAATGATGTTCAAGTAATATTTTATTGGTATTATTTTATTTATGTGGATTCTTTTATAGGCCCTTTGACTGTGGAGGCCTTACAAATTGCTTACAACCTCCAGCTAACAGCAGTGAGAGCTTAGATATCAACTGGATGTACAAGTCATACAAACAGAACCTTACTATAGGCCCATGGTAGTCAAGGGTTAATATCTTAATCCCTGACAGCAGAGGCCATGCAAGCTGTTTGCCATCACAAGGGGTTAAAGGAATATTCCCATGGAATTTCATTTTTATATATCTGATAGAGAACATTTAAAGAAATGGATTTGTAAAAAAAAAAAAATACCATGATATTTCATTCCTAGAAGAAGTTATTGACTTTGAAGATTTTTCTTGCCTGCATAAAAATGACTTTTGTACTGAGTCTAAGTCATCATTGTGATGTCATCACAGCACTTCCTGTACTAATCTTATGTATTTTGTTAAAAATTAGTAGTCAATTTTTGGTTCCGATGCTATAGATTCGGGAACCTATATGATAATGATGGCGTGTGTATGTATGTATGTATGTATGTATGTATGTATGGATGTATGTATGTATGTATGTATGTATGTATGTATGATGTCTGTGTGTGTCTGCATGTGTGCATGGGTGGGTGCGTGTATGTAGGTATGTATGTATGTGTATGTATGTATATATGTATGTATGTATATATGTATGTATTTATGTATTGATGTATGTATGTATGTATGGCGGTATGTGTATGTGACTGTATTTGTGACTGTATGTGTGTTTGTGATGCCCAGCTTGTAAACAAGATATCTCAAGAACAGTACCCTGGATTCATGTTATATTTGGTACACAGATAGCTCATGGTCATGATATATGCCCTATTGTTTTTGATGGTGATGTCAGGCATATTAATTAGTAGGCAGAGCTTAATGTAAAAATATAAAAATGCTCACATTTCAACAATCACATGTTTGTTTTGTTTCATATGTAGTATAATTATGCTGTTAGATAGTGTGTACATGTACATGGTTTGAAAACGATGAATTTCGTTAGTATGCGTAGTGAGTGGGGCTTGATATGATTTTGCTGAAAAGAGCTTGTAAACATTGTGTCTAAATGATGGTAAACTGGATTCATGTCATATGTGGTACACAGATGGTCCGTAGATGTGCCCTATTATTTTTCATGGTGATGTCATGCATGTTAATGAGTAGGCAGGGCTTATAATATTACATATCTTTAAATGCTCAGATTTTGACAATCACATGTTTGTTTTGTTTATATTTGGCATAAATGATGTTAGCTAGTGTGCACGTCTTCATGGTATAAAAGTATTGAATTTCATTCATATGCGTAGTGGGCGGGGCTTCATATGATTTTGCTGAAAAGAGCTTATAAACACAGTATCTCAAGAATGGTAAAATAGAGTTATGTCATATGTCGTACACAGATAGTACATGGTCTGCAGATGTGCCCTATTGTTTTTGGGTGGTGATGTCATGTATATTAATGAATAGACAGGGCTTAATATAAAAATCTTGAACTGGACATATTTTAATAATTGCATGTTTGTTTTTGTTTCATATTTGTTATAGTTATGGTGTTAGTTGGTATGCACATGTTTATAGCATAAAATGTTGAATTTCGTTAACATGTGTGGTGGGCAGGGCTTAATATGATTTTGCGAAGAAGAGCTTGTAAATACGGTATTTCAAGAATGGTAAGCTGGATTCATGTCATATGTGATACAAAGATAAGCCATGGTCTGTAGATGTGCCTTATTATTTTTGATAGTGATGTTATGCATAATAATGAGTAGGCGGATCTTAATGAAAAAATATTGAAGTGCTCATATTTTAACATTACATGTCTGGTTTGTTTCATATTTGATACAATCATGATATTAGCTTGTGTGTATGTATTCATTGTGTAAAAATGTTGAATTTCATTAATATGCATAGTTGATGGGGCTTAATATAAAAGAGCAAGCCACGGTATCTCAAGAATGGTAAATTAAATTCATGTCATATGTGGTACACTTATAGCCCATGGTCTGCAGATGTGCGCTATTGTTTGTGATGGTCATGCATATTAATACGTGGACAGGGCTTAATACATGAGCAACCGTATGTCTGTTTTAGTGTAGGTTATGATAATATTGTTGATTACTGTGCACATGTTTGTGTTGTCAACAGATTTTATTAATATGCATAGTGGGTGGGCGTGGCCTAATGTGTGAAAGTGCTTAAAAATCATTGTAATCACCATACCTCATGAACGGTATATCAGACTTGTGTCATATGTGGTACACCAATGGGTATGGTCTGTACATATGTTCTGCTGTTGTGGAAGTGAAGTCATGAATGTTAATGAGTAAGCGGGGCTTACCAACAAGTTCGTGAAATAGGATAAATGAGCAATTGTTTTTGCATCATACTTGCTATGATAATATTATCAATTATTGTACAAATTCTTATGTTGCCAACATAACATTTTACTGATCTGAATGGTAGGTGTGGCTTATGAATAAATATCATGGAACAAATAAATCTTTTGATGCGATGACATAAAAGTTGATACAAAATATGCAAATCAATAAGCATATGAACAAAAAATCATCGGAACCACCAAACCTTTTGGTTCTAGTTCATAATTTTAATATTACTTACAAGAACAGAAAACGTTATCGTAGATTTTATTCTACACATCAGTCAGGGGTTCCCTGGAATGCATAGGCCATGCAAGCTGCTTTCCACCACAAGCCTGCATGAGTTCAAAGGTTTAGAAATCAAGTGAATGTAAAGGTCATACAAACGTACCTCACCACTGGTCCATGGCATTCAAACTTTAATAAAACAACCCATAAGTCATTTAAACCACACGCAGCTGCTGGGCTGTCACACGGTAGGCACTAAGATATTACCCTTGAGTAAAAAGACTACACAAAAAACGAACATCCGCATTAGCCGCTGCCATTCATAGGGCTCAGATGTGAAATTAAAACCCGACCTGTTTTAATTAATTCTGTCAGGTTTAGTAATAACACCATGGATGAGATGTGACATTTTGTCTGTGATTGCATATGGCATACTTTCCATGATATTTGCAGGTTTAAGTCTTCTTCTGCACAGTGGGACAACAATAGTGTGGGTAAACCCCATGGGTCCCAAGCCAAATTTGAGATTTGGGGGCCCTGAGCAATGACACTACGATATGTTATCGGGCCCCTAGCACCAAATTTTCCACAGCCTCCAGGACGCTAGTTGTACCACTGCTTGTGCAGTATATGAGGTGCATTTTCCTTTCCGATACTGGATGGTTTAGTTGAAGACCAGGACTCAGAGGTAGTAGAATTGGGTGTAGGTAAATAATTACCCGTGGTTGATAGTGTAGTGCACCATTACCCTAGTACAGTGCCTAGGGATTAGTGACATGTTGTAAAAGTTGTAGATTTTTAGATTCCATGTATGTATAAATATTGTCATCATTGTTACTTGTTGCACATTGCCACCAGACAACATCGTTTATCGTTTTAATTTCAGGAGGAAAAGGAAAGTTTTGAAGCGTTCTCTGGAGAAGGAAATAAACTAAAAAAACAGAACAAGAACAAATCATCAAGAAAGAGATGAATTGTATGAGCAGACTCAGACCATATGCATCATGGGAGAAGAGAGAATATGAGCCCAACATCTCAGCATTTCCTACTTGATCATATTCACCATGTTGCATGAGGCAGCTGGCCCTCTACAAGGATCCGATTATGTAGAGGCACACACTTGTTATATTATTAGGATGGTACCAATTGCATAACATGGATGGACATTGATGCATTTATTGAATTTTAGCAACTTAATTTTCAGTGATAGATATGAGCATGAGATTTCCATTTTAGAAGTTGCTTGGATTTTCAAATACTTTGAACAAGAAACTCTTGCAAGTTGTTGTTAACTATAACATTAAGAGGCACTTTGATATTATAAGAAGAAGCTCTGGACCTAGTAACTATTTGTTGTTCATTGTAATGAACCCCCTTCATCTGTTACCTTTGGCAGCATTGACGAGGCTGTCGACATGCCATTTAAAACCACAAAAGCAAACATACCAAGTTTGATACCGTTTACTAATTTTGTGCATGATTATTACATTTTTCTTGATTCAGCTATAATGTTAGCTTATCTATATTCATTCCTACAATAAATTTGAAGAATTACTCCATGGCATGACACGATCTTGAAATAAATTTATAATTAAAATTAACTCTGTATGACATTTAGAGGAGCTGGTGGCTAAAAAGCGAGGGCACATATTTCTTAAATCTCTAGAATATTTAAACTTCGTTCGGTGCATGTGATGGTACTGAAAATTTTGGATACGGATGCTTAAATTAATCATAATTATTTCTTATTAATATTGAAGTAATTTTTTGACATTAGTATCAGAAACATTAGACTTGTATTTTTTTCTCTCAAAATTTCCTAGACTCTCTCACTTTTTGATCAAGATCTTCAATATTTAGTTGGTTTGAATGGGGGATTTTCTTTCATTTTGGTGTAATATTTTCAAAACGTACCGGAAAGCTGTTTAATTGGACAATTCTGAGGGAATTCCTCTTCACACCAGAAGGGTATCTTCATAAATTCATTATCAGTTGATTCAGTCATTCAAGAAGTGTTTGCCGCAACTACAGTAGGTGCATTGTAAGGAACACAGTGTAGTTCTTGAAAAGTAGTAAATCCAGTAAAGAATTACCATAAATTCAACTCCTGTTGAGGTTGACAGTAAATCCTTGTTTGTATATTTTCTACATATAAACTTTATTTGTGTTTATTTATATTCTGAGGTTTGTAAGTTGAAAGGTATAGGAACAAGTAGAGAGGTATATGAAAGGTATAGGAACAAGTAGAGAGGTATCTGAAGTTTCTTAGTTATGGCTAATCAAAGTTTTGAAGGTTTTTAAATACGAGTGATTTTACCACGTGACTCTTATCTGCAATGGACTCCATTTTGCAGGCAAGCGTTGTTGCGTTTCACGCGTCTTCACACAGGTCAGTCACATCACACGTACAACAAACATTCTAGATGCTAATCTACCAGTTCAGCGAATTTTACTAATTGCAATTTTTTGTTTGCTTCCAATTTTACTTCATATTTATCTTAAGTTTTATATTTCACCGGATATACGAGAGTAACTTTAATGTTAACGCCAACTGATTGTTATACTAAGAGAAAGCCTACATACCTGATATAAAGTGCTTGCTGAAAATTCTAGTGTGAACCGTAGGTTAAAGCTGTTGCGTCATACAGCAGAAACCCCTTGAACGTCAATCAAGATCAGATGAAAAACCAAAAAATGTCTTTTCATTCTCCCACACACATCTATTATTGCAAGCAATGGCACAGCAACATTCCAGCATGATTAAGTTACAAAAATAATCTTATATAACAACATGCAAATGTATGTAAGTCTAATTATTTGTACAACAGACGACAGTGGTTTTGCCTGACAAAATAGCAATGTAAACAAAGTCATGTGACCTAGTGGCGTCAGCTGAAAGAACCTTGCTGTATGCTAAATGTGATGTATGAAAGAGGACAGCTCAAAATCTTTAAAGATTATTGCCGTGATTTTTCACATATGTGATAAAAGATTATTAAAGAAACAGTTTGGTGCAAAAAACATGTTGGTATCTTTTTCCGTTTAGGAGTTATTGCATTTTGAAGATTTCATGAGTGTGTTGAAAAGTAACCTCGCAGTGTAAAATGTGATGTCATCAAGACAGATCCAAAACAATTCTTATGTATTTCCAAAAAAGAAAAAAAAATGCTTGTTTTTTTACTTAAGAGTGTAAGGTTCATGACCAGATAGGCAAATCACATTCTTATAAACTGTATGTTATACCCCATTTCAATAAATTAACAAAATATGGTTCCAGTACTTTAGGAAGAGGCAATTCATTTTCATAGAAATACTAACAAATTAGCTTGCCTTTATGACATCACAGCTGTACACTGTGAGGTCACTTTTAAACACAGTAGCACAAGATTTGAAATGCAATAGCTCCTACACGAAAAAAGATATCAAACTTATTTTAACACCACATTGTTTCGTTCATAATGCTCTATCATATATATGATACTCATGGGAATATTCCTTTAATGTACTTCTTTAATAATCTGTTCCAATTTTAAGTCACTAAATATCATCAGACTTCTTTCTCCGACTAAATTTAATTAAAGTGAATAATGGAGATCCAAAACCTGTCGGTCATATTCAACTGCTTCCATTAAAATAATATTGGTGATGGATTGAAAATCACAAAGTTAACAGAGGGGAATGCATGGAAGGTAAGTATAACTCTCATAAATTTCCCGGCTACACTTAGCGGGGTAAATTTTCTCTTTGTGATGGTGTCACAAATTTAAATAAAAATTGGCATAATTTATTAACAAAGGCCTTTTAATGAAAATGTTTTGTTATTTTCATGATTTATATTATATTTTCTTCTTATTAGCTTCAAGTTGTTGCTACATTTCCATAAGTCTTTAAGGAACACTAACGGGAAATGTTTGGCATTGTACCTTAAATGAGGCTGAAAATCCTGTCAATATTAGGCATTTTGTAGCCTTGAGAATTTGGGGAGAAATAATAGAAGTCATTCTCTCCATTTTCTAGTGTGAATCAAGTATTTTGTTAATCCTCTCTGAAAAAAGTGACTTCAACTTCTAAACCAAAGTCCCCCAATGCATCTACCATTGTTAAGTTAGCCGACATAATTGCTGAAATACTGCAGAGAACAAGTTTGTGCTGCCACTGTGGAAAACATCTTTTGGGCTCAGCTTTACTTCAAAATTACTAGATTTTTAATCTGTGCGAAGCTTATCTCACAAACAATGAATCAAAACTATATACTATGTGGTGATGGGCCCATAGAAAAATGTTGGGAATCTCTTTGCATTGATGAAAGAAAAATGTGATTATATATTACTAGAGCCAAGAGAGCGCAATTTGTGCAATGTTGTGTGGTAATGTTGCAGATATAAGAGGATTTACCAGGACGGCCACATCCACTCATTTCTGGGCTTCTACATCCAAGGGTGAGGAAGCCTTTATTATACCCATTACTATCCTGGTTGGTGCTGTACAAGTCGTATTTCATTTCAAAGTGCAAAAGAGATTTTGTGTCCACAACATAATCAGGTAGAGTATTCCAATTGTTAACAACTCGCTGGCTGAAGTTATGTTTACGTATGTCCAAACGGGTGTGCTCTTTGTAAATTTTAAACTTATGTCATCTGGTGATAGTGCTTGCTTGAAGCTTAAAAATCTTTAAAAAATCCACACGATCCAAACCTTGAAAAAAATTGTATATCTGTATTATATATCCACCTCTCAACATCCTGTATAAAGTTGACACTAAATAACGTGATGTTCAACGATACATAACGACGTCCATCTAATAGATTATTCTAAATCTGAATCAGCATATTCCAGAAAACTAATTTAAAGAAGGTCACATGTCTATAATGAACCGCTCGTGTATACTGGAGGAATCTTTTAAACCAATCAAAAACAGGAATTCTTGGCCGTCTGCAATTCGTACAGGATATGGGTGCAAGGGTACAAAAAAATACTTTCAAGTATGTGCGTTATACACAAAGGTAATATATGTGTGTATTGTTGCTTACAACTTTTCCTCTAGCAACAAGTGAGCCTTGTCCGTGTGTACTGTTTATAACTATTCAGTACACAGTTGATCAGAATAAGAGATAAAAGTTTAAATGCTTTGTGCATTATGCAACAAATAAATCTCACACTTAGTCTCTTCAGGCCTGGCCCATAAGGCTGAGTGCACTCTCTCCACTGGACTCTTTTATTTGCAACTTGTCTGGCTTCTGTCCACGAGCTCCATCCCATCACTTTCGTCTCCTTCTCAACTGTCCTCCTCCATGCCTTTCTAGGACAACCAAATTCCCTTCCCCCCTCTGGTTTCCACGTCTCAGCTGTTACACAGTAGTGCTCATGCGCATCACATGACCAATCCACCTCCACCTTTTTAGCGCTGATTTTGTCGTGTTAAGTGATTCTCAGTATTTCATCGTTAGATATTACATATGGCCATCTTATCTTCAAAATTCTCCTGCAGCATTTAAACATAAATGTAGGTTTGTGTTATTAATTAAAAGTCGAATATATGTTATAGAGGAGGAATCCATACACCTGTGTTTATGAGATTTTTTCTAGATGTCTTTCTGTAAATTTAAGCAAACCCCAATTTAATTATAGTAGGATTGTTGGCAGTAAAGACAATTTCAATTTCGTAATTTTTTCATAAAAATACTTTATCGTAACAAATTGATTGGTGACATTTGTTTTTATATATTTTCTCAGATAAAACTTAAAATTATTAGCAGATTTGAATTTTGATTGATGTAAAATATGGTAATGGCATATTATACTGAATAATTGCTTCTTCCGAATCCGTTCATCAACTATTTCTACATTATTGCAATAATAATGATATAAAAAAAAAGTTTTGTAGTTTTGTACAATCAAATAATTGAAATAAACGCTAGTCTAACAGTGATACTATTATTGATTGGTCACAATAACTTCAGGACGATTTGAATTATAGAACCTTTGAAGGATGCTCAGTGCAGGGAGGGGGAATTTTGTATGGGGTGTGCAGCTGGGCTTTCTATAGGGAAGTTTTACTGGTGGGCCAATTGATGACAAAAATTGCATGGTAGACAAGTGAAACCCTAAAGCAGATATAGACCCATTGGAATTGGGAGGGGAGGTGGGGCTCAGTGAGATACAGATTAACAAAGTAATGACACGCACACAAAATGGTTAAAAGTACCCCTTGGAAGTAAAATTTTCCCTCTAAATCATATGAATATTGCTAATAAACTTTTTGCTTGTCCAGCCCCTGTGTGAAATATGCAGGTTGGCCCACCGGTACCAGAATTTCGGAAAAAAAAGTGGTGGGGCAAAAAGGCCAAGCAATACATATGTGAAAAAGACAAGGTATGCAGCCATATAATCTATAACTACCTGCTTTGAGAACCTTATCTTTTAAGAAAGTCGAAATTACTGGACAGTCAGCTGAAAATTGTACAACAGCTTTGAAAGAGAGAACGATGGATGGTAATTATTACAAAAATAAACAGATGAAAAAAGGACTCTTCGCAGAAATATGCAGTTTGTAAGCACTTGAATGAAATAATATACAATAACCGATTTGTCCCGCATAGAACCCCCCCCCTCCCCCTCCTTCCCTCCACCGTTTGTGAGGAAACATAAGTCATGTGATTTGTTACCTGCTTGATTCAGTATTTAAAGTGCACACACCTAAATAACAACTTTGAATTTGATCCAAACGATAATTTGTGCATATTCATGTCATACTCTAGATAGCAACTCTATACGTTGGACCAATTTTGTTTGTTTGTTTTCACTTTAGGCATATGCCAGGGAAAGCACACCTAAGTCACAATGACTTGTTTTCAGTGTGGACCCACGTAATTTGCCAGGATGGAAAGTGGATAAACGCCGGGTTAACACCCTGCTCTTTCTGAGAAGTGTTCAGTGAACCAGGCAGGGTTCTGTGAATCTTCTACCATCGGAACCGACGGCTTTACGTCCCCTAAGAAGGACGGGGAGCGCCACCCAAGCATTAGCCACTTTTCACAAAGGTCGGGGGAGACGGTGTGATGCAGAAGACAATTGGTTACGCTTGATGCAAGCATATATCGTTTTGCATATCTGGAAAAATCAGAATGTTGTTTACATGTTGGCAATATGTTCAGTTAGCATGCTAATGTTGGTTACCAACGGGCTAGAAATGCATTGTGTGGAAGCTCGTTGGTTTGACAAATTGACAACGTTGGTCCAATGTTCCCATTGGCCTAATATAAATGTCAAATGGTGTATTGCTATTTGTGTAATAATTGTAGGATACCACTTATTTGCTTACTCATAATTATTCAAGACTTAGAATTGATTATCACCAGGGGCCGAAGCAGGGAAATTATTCTTCCCCACGTTCAGGCAAACATTACAGCCTGGGGGCCCCTTGTGGGGTTCAGGGGCAAAATTTCTGGCGCAGGCACAGGACCCGAAGCCCTGCGATTTTAGGCATTTATGGGGATAAAATCATGCCTAAAAGTGCAGTCAACGTACTTCACCCAAGTCAAGGTAAATCTGATTTGACGTGGTGATAACAAATATAGGTTAAATTTTAAAGCAAAACTTGTTCGGGGGCTAAACATGAATTAATTCCCACTATTTTCGTTGAGGGTGATCCCTTCCCCTTCCCACACCCTTAACCTCCCGGTTTCGCCGCCAGTGATAGGCACATTCTCAAAATTGTATTTATACATGGATAACTTTTCATATTTACGGCTTGTTTTCTCTCCCATTTCAGCACCTTCCGCCGATTGTTTATGCATCCCCCCTCCCACACACCTAAAAGTGAAACTTAGATTAACTTATGAAGAAAGTCGTGGCTTGCATATTAATAACTGAAAATGGCAGAAACTTAACAAAAACAGAATTTCGCTTGTCATGCTTTGTTCGAATTGAAGGAAAAGTTGAAGGTAGTGAGCGCGTCGTGGGTTTTGAGCACGTCGTAACAATGGTGTTGTTTTGCGTTTCAATACACAAAAGCACAAGTCAAATTCTTGACCCAAGAAGATTATACGGTTAATTAATATAAAGGCGGTGGAACTGTTTTCAAATTCAGTTATTTAAAGAGTTATTCTTTCTGTGTGCAGAAAGACACTTGTGAAGGTTGTACGCACTGAATCGTTACATCAAAACATTCCTTCAGAATGAAAACGCTCTGCATATCAAAGGCAAACAAAGCTCAACTAAGGCCAGATGGAAACTTGATAGCCCGTAGCAGAACAAACTGTTTGTGCCTGGAATATTATCGATTGGTAGTAAATAATTGAAAAATAAGGTTTTCACACAACTATTTGGATAGTAATGCTTAGATTAAGATAAATGATGATGGTCTGCAATGGTTTGCATAGTGTGACGATCAAGTGAGGATGGACTGAATAAGACAGTATCAAATATTTTATGGTGATAAGTTCTTGGCCAATATGAAAGACAAACTTGGATTGAAGAATTATAAAAAGGTTTGTACAGTTACATAGTATATACATATGATTTTCATGCTACAAGATAATTCGTAACCAAATTGTTAGTTGCCGAAAAGCATACAGTGTCTGGGGACCGATAAGTAACGTTTGTAGGGCCAACATGTTGCGTTGCCCCATACCACCAAATCCCGTCATATCAGTCGGATTTGCTTTTAAACAACATGCCACATGACTTACAGCGATAATGAGTCCTTGTTTCTTTTTTAGATTATGTTGGTATTACCCCCCTCCCATCAACGGTCAACATTGAATGGGGACGGGGAGGGGGAAGAGGGTTAAGATAGTGAGGTGGCGGAGGAGGATACTGGTTTCACTCTTATTCTTGACAGATCTCACTCTAAAACATCCCCACCCCTAAATTTCTGCCCTTCCCCTGGTCCAATTAGTCCCAGATTGTAATGAATTCTTTATAAAACAGCAACAAAACCACACACCAAATTTAATCAAAATCCAATAATCTGTTCTGGAAATATCTTGATGACAGACAAACTCACCTTAAAACATCCACCTCTCCATTTTCACCATTTCCCTGTTCAAATATGTCTCAAATTTTAATCATTTCTTCCTTAAGCAGGAATAAAACGACACACCAAATTTAATCCAAATCCAATTATCAGTTCTTGAGATATCTTGATGACAGACAAACAAAGAAAAAGAGGCGAAAACATAACCTCCGTCCAACTTCGTTCAACAACTCGGCGATAAGACTATGCATATGGCATAGTCTTATGTTTCTGTAATATTTTTCCGAGAAACTGTTGGAACAATTCAGCGTTATGAGAACTTGAAGCAAAATTTACAAAATTGAAGGAAATTTTACGAAAAATGAAGAAATTTTCCTGAAAATTGAAGACAACTCCTCGAAAATTGAAGACAACTCCTCGAAAATTGAAGAAATTTTTCAAAATAAAAAAAATTAAATGAAATTTAAAGCAAGTTTTAAGAAAATGAAGGATATTTTACGAAATTTGAAGGAAATTTCCCAAAATTGATAGAAACCTCTCGATATATAAAAAACAAATTTCTTGAAAATGAAAGAAATTACACGAACGTTGAAGCATATTTCACCAAAATGCCAAAATGAAGACAATTTTAGGAAAATTGAAGGAAATTTCACAAAAATTGAAGATTTCCAGAAGAAAAGAAGCTATGGAACCTGAGTCTTCAAAATCAATTCATTAGACCTTCATTATTGGGGGCTAAATTGGTACTTGGCCGCATGGAGAAATTATTGAGGGGCCACGGTCCCTAGCCCCGCATCCAACTTTTGATATCTTATTCCGTTTGGGAGTCACCAGTGTGTTGGAAAGTAACAGGTATAGTACAGTCAGACATTGTGATGTCATACTTGCAGATCCAAGGACAATTTTATGTATTTCTTTGAAAATAGGTTGCCTCTTTCTAAGTTATTGTAAATTTTATTTTTTGCTGAATTATTGAGATGGAGTATAATAGGCAGTTAACAATAACGAACTATTGACCTAATCCAAAAATTTGTTTACCATCCGGGAACTTTACAAGTGCTGGCAATTCGCAGGCACAGTGCGGGAAACCTGTACGTATGCAAGCTACGCATAATGTGCTTGATTAATTATCGATAAATCAATGTAAAATGGGTTATTCTGACCTATTTCATCATTGATTTCGCACGAAACGCTTGAATTTAGTCAATATTTTCTACGCAAAATAGTAGTGGGGAGTATTCTACACAGTTGGTTGTGATTTGAAAATTTGTTGTTTTGCAAGTAAACAAAACTTGACCTTTGCACGGCGAGTTTTTAACCAAGGCCAGTATTTGCGTTCACGCATGAAAAAGTACGGACCCGATCAATCAGTCATTATTCGCTGTGAAAACTCTTTCGGCGATTTTAATCTTAAATATTACGTCTTAATCAACACTTTAATCCAATTTAAAAGATATAAGCCGTAAATCCGAGTAGGACCAGAAAAATTAAAAAACCCTGCAGATATGGCCAACGGTATGTTTTCAGCCAGTAGGCCTACCTACTAATTTGAATCACAAACCCACTGAAGTTAGACCATTTAAAATGAAAGAAAGCATCACAGAGTAATAGGTAATTACATACGACCACAAGGTCCATGATATTTAATAGCGACGTGACAACTGCTTCTATTCTCTTATACTATTTTCGCTCCGTTTTTTCTTCAATTTGCACCATTTTGTTTTATAACTTCATTTTCGGATTTTTTCTCGGTGGATGGGCATTTATTCTCGGTGAGATCGTTTCTTTTCTTTTTTTTTTCTATTATATTTTCCCTCGTTCTGACCTGACTTTTCGCGCCCTTCGTGACTATTACAGCGGTCCCCGTAAAGTGCTTCCGCGATTTTTGTTTTCTAGCTGCCTCGGGTCTCTCGGCCCTTGTTTTTTCTTTCATAATGAGGAAGCGCCTATGCAGTGACCTTGACCTTGACCCCCCCCCCCTCCTCCCCGTGACCCACCTGCTACCATCATTGACCATTCTACAACCCCAATCCCAAAAATCTGTATTATCCATGCCACCAACAAGCAAGAAAGCTTTAAAAAAGTTTCTCCTTTCCTCATCCATAAAGCCCTCTATGGCCTTGTCGGTACCCTCCCCAAAGTCTCTACCCTTAGATCCGGTGATCTCCTGGTGCACTGCACCAGGGACACACAAGCCACCACCCTCCTTTCCACCAAAACCCTATCCAACTCTGGTATCGACATCACAGTCACCCACCCCCCCACCCCCATCGTTCCCTAAACTCCAGCAAAGGCGTCATACGCACCCGCGATCTTGCGTACATGACCGATGACGACCTCAAAGAGGAACTAGCAAGCCAACATGTAACTGAAGCCCGTCGTCTCGTTCTAAAGAGAGACGGAGCCGAAACTCCCACCAATACCATATTTCTTACCTTCGCAACACCAACTCTCCCCTCCCACATCATTGCCGGCTACCTGAGAATCCAGGTCGCCCCTTACATTCCTAACCCTCTACGTTGCTATAATTGTCAGAGGTATGGCCAAGGAAAAAACTCCTGCCACAGCCAAGCGCGCTGTGGTAACTGCGGAGCCCCGGACCATGACAACACCTCCTGCACCAATCCCCCACTCTGCACAAATTGTGACGGTAAACACCCAGCCAACCATCCCTCCTTCTCGAAAGACTGCCCCACCTGGCTTCAGGAAAAACAAATAACCAAACTTAAAACCCTTATCCCCAATATAGCCTACCCAGAGGCCAGGAAGCAATTCCTCGCTTCTCTTAACACCAAGCCTTCCTACTCAAACGTAGTCTCCTCTAACTCCAATTCCGCCCCCCCCCCCTTCCCCTCAAACACAACTAACACAACAAAAACTAACTCCCATGCCCAAACTGACCTCACCTGGCTCTTCTTACCTAGTCCTAAGCCCATCACCATTTCCAACAACCCAATCACACCCAATACCCACACCACCTCCACCACCACTTCTCTCCTCAACCTCCCTTCCTACTCTAAAGCCCCCACCGCCCCCTACACCAACACCACTAATACCTTCATACATCAAACTAAAACCAGCCAAGCAAACAATTAACAAATCAACCAACAAACAACCAACCAAAGAACAACCAATCAACAAACAGCCAATCAACAAACAACCAATCAACAAACAACCCACCACCCAAACCCACACTGAAGAGAGTATGGATTGTTCGATTACCGAACACACCGATCATACTTCTCGTCCAATTTTCAAAAACAATCGCTCCCAAAGAAACAGATCCAAAGAAAAAACAAGCCAACTCAGACCCAACAGATCTTCCTCCAGATAACCCCCCGCCTCCTTATGGCATACACCACAAACAATTACAATAACACCCACAACATCATACAATGGAACATTAGGAGCCTTAAGGCCAATTCTGAAGAAATTGACCCTGACCATTACTCCCTCAACAACTTTGCTTGCTATCACAAACATCAAATGGATGCTGACAGGGCCTGTGGTGGCGTCTCCATTCTCGTTAGACACGATATCCCACACAGCCCTGTTCGTGTACACACCGACCTTCAGGCCATCTGTATTTCTATATCCCTCCACAAAACTTTCACTCTCTGCAATATCTATCTCCCTTCCAACACCAACATTCAACCAACCAGCCTTAACAACCTCATCTCTCAGCTTCCCACCCCCTTCATCCTTCTTGATGACTCCAACGCTCACAACCCTCTGTGGGGCTCTAATACCACCACCCCTAGAGGCAAGCTCATCGAAAACGCTCTTCGTCAGCACAGCCTGTTCTTACTGAACACTAACTCCCCGACCTACCTTCATCCTGCCACAGGCTCTCTCACATGTATTGACCTGTCTATCTGTTCCCCTAATCTTCTCCCTGATTTTAGATGGAGAGTCACTGCTGACCTCTGTGGTAGTGATCATTACCCTCTTCTTATACACTCCAATCTTCAAATCTCCACTGAGCACACCCCCAATTGGAACCTCGACTAGGCTGACTGGCCCCTTTTTGAAACCCTCTGTGACTCACACCTCTCCCCCCATCTCCTCGAGGATGAGGATCCCATGTCTAAGTTCAGTAATATCCTTATCAACATCGCCACCTGCTTAATTCCCAAAACCTCCAAACCCCCAAATTATCCCCCCAACCCCTGGTTCTCGGATGACTGCAAAACCGCCATCAAGAACAGGAAAAGAGCCCTCAGGCACTTTAAAACTAACCCGACCATCCATAACCTTAACCTCTTTCGCATCAGCCGTGCCAAGGCCAGACGCACTATCAAGGACAGTAAAACCAACACTTGGAGCAACTTTATCTCTTCTCTCACCACCAACACCCCCACTAAGAAGATTTGGAGAATGGTTAACAGCTTCCACGGCAGAGTAGGCAAATCTTCCATCTCCCATCTCTCTTGGAATGGAGACCTTCTCACCGCAAAAAAGGACATCGTTGACCACCTCGCCGCCTCTTTCAGCAACTACCTCGTCCTCGACCAACTACTCCAATACTTTCAAAATCAAAAAAGCTTGCGATGAAGCCCGGAGAATCACTTTTCCCTCCGACAACTCCGAAAGCTACAACACCCCTCTCACCCTTTCTGAATTAAACCAAGCCATCAACGACGCTGGCTGCACCTCCAAGGGCCCAGATAACATCCCCTATCAGTTTCTGAAACACCTCCCCATCAAGGCCACCACTACCCTACTCACCATCTTCAACCACATTTGGTCCTCACACTCCTTTCCCCCTATCTGGAGGACAGCTATTGTCATCCCCGTCCTTAAACCGGGGAAGGATGGTACCGACCCCACCAGCTACCGACCCATCGCCCTTACTTGCTGTCTCTGTAAAATTATGGAAAAGATCATTAATCAGAGACTAAACTGGTTCCTCGAGACCAACAGAATCCTCTCTCCTCACCAAAGCGGCTTCCGAAAACGTCGCAATACCCTAGACCAGTTAATTACGCTCAACACCGCTATCCGGGAATCCTTTGCAAAAAAAGGAACACCTCATTGCCATATTTTTTGACCTCGAGAAAGTTTTCGACACTACTTGGAAATACGGCATTACCCGAAAACTTCACACCATCGGCCTCAAGAGGCCACCTCCCCATCTTTATTCGAAACTTCCTCTCACCCAGGCAGTTCCAAGTTCGTATTGGCCACACCCTCTCCAACCCGTACCCCCAAGAAGAAGGCGTTCCCCAAGGCAGCATCCTCTCCCCCACTCTCTTCAACCAGAGCATTAATGACATCGCGAATAACCTTGGCCCCAGCATCAAACGTACCCTCTACGTGGATGACTTCACCATCTTCTACTCCTCCCCTAGCTTTCCTATTGTTGAAAATAGGCTCCAAACCAGCCTCAACCAGCTGCAAGTCTGGAGCAACAATAACGGTTTTAAATTCTCCAAAGACAAGACAGTCTGCATGCACTTTTGTCATTTCAACAACCTCCACCCCAACCCGAACTTTGTGCTCAATGGGAATCGCATCCCTAAAGTTGAAAACACAAAGTTCCTTGGTCTAGCTCTAGACCCCAAGCTCACCTACAAGCCACACATCACCAACCTGAAACTAAAATGCAATAGCTCCCTCAAAATCCTTCGACTGCTCTCCAACACCACTTGGGGAGCGAACCGCTATGCTCTCCTCAAAATTTTCAGGCTCACCATTCGTGCCAAGCTTGACTATGGCAATATTGTCTACTGTGTCGCTCACAACTCATACCTCAACCACATTAACACCATCCAAAATGAAGCCCTCAGGCTTTGTCTAGGAGCCTACAGGACCTCCCCAATCACTAGCCTTCATGTTGAAGCCAACGAACCCTCCTTTCTACTTAGATGTAAAAAGCTTAGCCTCTGCTATGCTTTTAGAGTCCTCACCAACACCCAGAACCCTGTTTACAACCTCATTAGGTACCCCAATTTCTCCTCCCTCTTTGATAGGACTAAAACCCTATCCCCTCTCTTCAGCTTACGCATTAAATCAGACCTCTTCCATCTTGGCGTCAACCCCGCCACTCTCGGCACCTACTCCTGGCCCATTTTTCCTCCTTGGGCTATCCCCCTCCCTTCTGTCCACCTAGACCTCTCCACTTAAAACAAAACTCAAACTCACCCTAACCTCTTCATCAATCTCCACAACCAAATCAAAGACCAACTCTCAAATTACACCTCCATCTATACTGATGGCTCCAAGGAAGGCAACAAGACAGCTGCTGCTGCCATCATCCAAGACATCACCCTCAGTAGCAGACTTCCTGACATCCATCTTTTCAGCCGAGGCTAAGGCCATTCTCCTTGCCCTCAACTTTATTGAGTACTCTCCTCTTAGTCACTTTGCCATTTTCTCTGACTCAAAGGCTGTTCTTACTTCATTACTCAATCTTAAATGGGATAACCTCACCTGCTACCTCCTCCTCCGGAAACTCTTTTCTCCCACCCTCTGCAGCAAAAGTGTTCTTTTCTTCTGGATACCCAGCCATGTTGGCATCCCTGGCAATGACAGGGCTGATACAGCCGCTAAGCTTGCCCTTAACCTCCTCCCTTCCCCGTTACCCAAAACCCTCTCTGACATCAAACCGCTTATCGCTTCTCTTGTTCGTGACCGCTGGCAAACCTTATGGAACTCCCAAATTGATAACAAACTTCCATGTCATCCAGCCCACAATCCCGATCAAATCCACCATCAACAACCTTTCTCGTATCGACAACGTTCATATTACCCGTCTTAGAATTGGTCACACCCACCTCACTCACTCCCACCTCCTTATTGGTTCCCCCCAACCCCTCTGTAACAATTGCCACTGCATCCTCACGATCCATAACGTTATCCTTGCTTTTCCCCTGTACAACCTTCCCAGAGCTTCCCTCGCTCCCCACAACTCAATTGCTGAGTTCTTCCAGAAAAATCCTCCGGATAAAATAATCTCCTTTCTTCGGCATGCATCCCTCTACAACCATATTTAATTCTCCTCTTCCACCCCCTCTCTACTTTGTTTTTGTTTTACCCATGCACCTCCTCTCTCGATCACAGCTTTCTGGCTTTTGTTCTTGAATTTCTCTCATTCTCCCCCTGGTCTCTTTCCTTCCTACCTCTAAAATAATCTGACCTCTCAGGCACAATTTGACCTTCGTTGTCGTGGTGCCGTTAAGACCTCATCAAACATAAACAGATACAGGTAGATATCAAATTAATTAATGTTCATTTTATTATATACAAATAAATTTCATGTCTTTATCTGGGTATACATGTGATTTATCTTTTTTGATCTTTTCTATAGGATTTATATATACTTTTTGGTAGGGTGGACCTTGTGGGTGTTTTCTCAACTAAGCAAGGGCCACTGAATTAAGGTTCTTTTTTACACTATTTTGAATGATATAATATCGTACCAGTAGAGGATGGCTGTAAATTGTAGATATAAATGCCAAGAATTGTTGTACCTTTTTAAAAGTTTGATATTCATGCTAGGCTACATGAAGGGAATGGTTTTGAAGGCACTATAAGAAATTACACAATGCAAAAATAGTCATTTAAATGACTGCAAATACTACCTGCGAATGTATTCACCAGCTTCATACTTCTCTTGTATTATTTTATATCAAGCTATAGGCCTATTTGTTAGTGTTCCACCACAGAAAGTACATTTTAATATCAAGCTTTATGAGGAGATAAGATTGAAATGAAGTACTATACTCACAAAGTACTATCTTAAAAACTTGGAAAGTGGACATCTTGTTTAGATGTCTCAGATTTTATCATACATTTTAATGTATGGTTTGTTACTTTTTCTGTATTTGTCTTCTGGCCAATCTTTTCCTGATGTTTGATTTTATATTTGCTATCAGATATTTTACTTTAACAAGGCCTCACTTTAACCATACAGTTTTCAGCTGAATGAGCTTTCCTGTGTAAAGATGATTGATATAAATTGAAAGAAAAAATAGACATAAATAAAAAGTAAAAAAATGGCCTATTTATCACATAAGATCATATATTCTCAGACTGTGTGCATGATCATCCAAATGTGATCTTTCTTACTGCTTGAATTACTTGTTATGCAACTTGATAGTGTAGATGTGTACAAAGTTATGTGTATTAAATTATATGCAATACTCTTCGTTTGCCTACACTAGTAATTCACTTAATAGGTGAACTTTGTGCATGCTTGGAGACCAACTTTTTATCAAAAGTGTGAAACACTTGCAGGAAAATTATTATCTATGTAAGAAGCCAAATATTTACATATTAATATGCTTATATGTACTAGTGAATAACAACACAATGCAAATATGGTATTGCATTATTGACCCTTCAGTTAACTTATAAAAGCTTAATTTAACTTAAGCATTGTTTTTTCTTGCCTAGTAGTATTTGCTAACTGTTAGTATTACGTTTGTGTTTATATTGGTCATTGAATCTTATGCCATGCACAAATTAAATGTTGTGTAGGTCTAACATTAGGCCTGTTAATGTTATTATCTTAGGCTTTTCAAGAGGACTTCAGTTGAAATCTATGAACGAAAACGATTTTTGTCTCTTTTTTCAGCAAAAATGAAGTACAGTAACGTTAACACAGTAAGCCTTATTAAGACATGTAACTTGTTAGATAAAAAGAAACTCGAGCGTTATCGAACATCTAACGTTAGGCTAAAGTTTAAATCAAAGAGACGTCTTGCGTTTCAACGGTGGCAATAGTAACGGTCAATTGAAACTACGCACCTGTCCTAATTGTGAAGTGAAACTGGAAGGCAAGATCACGCAAACATTTGGTGTGTCGGATCCACAAGTGCTGACGAGCGAATGGGAATACGGACGCTATCCATGGCTGAAGCAGAACGTTACCAACTGTTTGTGTACACAGATATCATCACATCCCATCCGGTGGGAGATCACGAAATACCGTTGTTAAAGAGTTTCAGCGTCACAGATCTGCCGGATTTTTGCTTGCCCGTGGACGTCGTACCTCCAATCGTCGCCTACTACCTAATCAACAGAAACCCAATCGACACGATCGAGATCGCCCTCGGCGATGGAGCAGGACAAAAAAATCCGTTTACGTCGGGATGTTCCATCGTCACGCTACATTTTCGTCAACGACGTTCCGCGTGGCTCTAACTATGTAATTGTGCGGAGTGCGCATCAATTCTCATTTACACATCAGATAACATCATTGCAGGACCTTTACCCGTGTTTGCAGGACCTGAAAATCAGCGAGGCTACGGTTTCGGAGGAATGCTTTCGGGACTGTTTAGTAACGCACTACCGTTTGTGAAACGGGGTACTGCGAGCTTGGCAAAAGAAGTCGGTAAAGAAGCGTTGACCACTGGTGCATGAATTCTGGAAGACGTGTTTACCGGACAGAGCGTGAAACGAGCTGCATCCCGTATAGCGAAAGCTGCTTGACAACATTTGATACGCAAAGCCATGGGTCGCGCTAAAGCGTGATTGCAACAGCTTGGTACTAGTACAAAGAACCCACTACGTCAGCGAAAAGCCAAGATAAGAAAGCCGAAGAATCACTGGGGTGATGCTTGTTTGAATCAATATTTACGTCAACGTCCGTCGCTTTATGCCCAACTCCAGAAATAAATAAGAAAACACTTGGGGTCAATACTCATTTGTCATTTGTCTACAGAACCGTCAATATGGCTGTCGTTCACGCTCACTGTTTACCGTGCGCAAAATTCGAAATGGAATTGTTTACCGTGCCGCCAACGCAGATGGTCATTAAAGACAGCGATTATGTCGAATACCGTCCGTTCGGAAGTGTGAACGCCACAGGGCCGATCAAATTCGTCATCACCGGAACCAAGTACATTGACATCAACAACACTCAATTGTATCTCAAAGTCAAAATTATGAACGCAGATGGGACAAACTGCGACGCGACGTCAACGACGAAAAAGTGGCCCCCGTCAACCAGTTGGTGCAGTCGATGTTTTCTCAAGTGGCCGGTCTTTCAACGGCAAACTTATCGGTGACTTCACACCCACGTATCCGTACACAACAATGATTGAAACGCTGCTCAACTACGACAAAGAGGCCAAAGACACCCACCTCCAATCGCAAATGTATTTCAAGGACACCGCCGGTCACATGGATTTTCACGACAAGAAAGCCGCCCAAATTCCTAATACAGGCTTGAAACATCGTTTCGACAATACCAAAGGCAGCAAAGTCTTCGAAATGAAGGCCCCGATTCATGCTGACATCTTTGCACGAAACAACGTGTTATTACCCTGCGAGGAAGTACGACTGAAGTTATATCGCAGCAAAGACTTATCTTGCTTGATATTAGGAGTTGAAAATGCCAATTTTCGAGTACATATCTTAGACGCCATCCTGTACATGCGAAAGGTGACGTGTAGCAACACCTACTTGTAAAACGACATCGCTATGCTCAAACAGAGTCAGCCAATTACAAGATTCGACGCACTGTCCTCCGCAATATCGCCATCCAATGGGCACCCAGAATTTGCAACGAGACAACGTGTTTTTGGATGAACTACCTAGATGGGTAGTGCTTTGTCTGGTGGACACGTCTGTATTCAACGGCAATTACACCAAAAACCCATTTCGTTTTGAAGGATTTATTCTGAACCACCTGACCTTACACGTCGACGAAAAATAGTATCCTGCCACACCGCTCACCCCAACTTTGGCTCACATTAGACTCTACGCAGTTACCTTTAGTTGTTGTCAGGTCGTTTCTTTAGCGATGGGGGTATCTGACACCTGATGGATCTCATGGACAGCATTATTTAGTCAACAAGAGAGGCAACTTACGTCTGGATCTAAAGTTTGGAGCCGTACTACCGACTACCACGAACCTCCTCATCTACGCTGAATTTGACAGCATTATCGAAATCGATCAAAACCGTAATATTCTGTACGACTTCATCAATTAGCCATGGAAACGTCCAACCTGATACATTTCTTGGATTCCGATGCATTCACACGCTGGTTAACGTGCGACGTGCACAATGGCATTCACGCTGCCGGTCAATTACACGAGCCGCTTCATCGCCCGACCCCATTGGTGATCAACACGGATCCGAGCTGGAAACCGGGAATGCCATTTTGGATTGCCATTTACCAGTTTACATTCCCAACGAGGATCTTGGGAGTATTTCAATTCTTATGGTGAATTGCCTAATGTTCCTGCTAGACGAAATTACCTGAAGGGGAAACCGGTAATCTACAATCGGAAACTACTCTAGAGTCCAAGATCAGACGTGTGTGGCCACTATTTAATACACCGAGCGCGAGAACAACCCATGGATATCACCACGGCATGGTTTGGAGAGGATGTGAAACGTAATGATGAGGACGTGCGTGCATTCATACGACGTCATTATGAAAGACTATAGATTAAACGTCCATAAACTACTAAAGATTACTTTCTAAAGACGATGGGCATCCGAAATGACCGGAGTCGGAACGGGTAACCCCCTCTCCTCTTGCAACGACAAGACTCCAACTAAAGTAGTGGATTGTTGAGAAAAAAAAGGCGCTATATCGCAAACTTATAAGTAATAGATAAAAGTAAACCGGATTCCTCGAACTGCTAAAGTTACTTTTGTTTAAACATCGGTTACTTTTAAAACTTCATTTTGTCCTATTATTCCCACGATTAAGCCCCCGTAGACCCCATTTTTCTCGTTAAAACGCAGTTTTGTCCTCTCAAATTAAAAAAAAAACATTTGAGCAAAAAAACTGCCTGAAATGACAGTGTTTCTGAAAAGTTGTTTCTTAAATGATGAGTTTCAGAAAGAAAAAAAAGTCTTCTCAAATCATTCACGTTTTCAAAATATCTTTGCTCAAATTTTGCTCCCTGCGAAAATAAAATTTCGTTCTCAAGTCGTACACGTTTTCAAGACGTCTTCTCAAATCACACCAATTAAGAAATATTGTCGCTCAAATCTTACCTATTTTCAAAAACATGTTTTTAAAAGGAGAAAAGTTACAGAAAAAACTGTTTCTCAATTGTCAAGTACAATGTCTTCTCGAATGATGTGACTCGGTAAATTGTCACGATATTTTCACGATATTATCAATAATCGTGACATTAGCATGACGATTTATCTATATCATTGATACCTTTTATAGTTTAATCAACTTAAACTCCGACAAATCTAAACTTCTAATCAACAGATTATCATAGTGTATTGTTTTGAAATAGGCGGTAATGGGTGGTGTGGTGACCGGTATACCCCCACCTTTGAGTGATTAATATCAGGGTAACGTACTTTGGGGGCCCGGTTTCCTAAAAACCCTTCCCTGGGGTGGGTTTTTTCTGTGCTCTCTCCAAATGACCGTCAATTCAACGCAAACAACACTTCTCTGACGGTTTCTTGAAAACCCTCCCATCCTCTGACGCAATCCGATAACCCAGATGAAAAAATCTCAGAGGTAACTATACAGACCCCGACCAATCAGAAGTCAAGTATATGCAAATGAGCTATACACCTCGCTAAAAGGACTATTCTGACACACTCAGCCAGTAAAAGTTATACACCTCGTTAAAAGGACTTTATGCAACAGTCAAGACTATCCTGTGATAGCAATCCAATGACCCAGATGAAAATTATCTGAGTGGGTTATACAGCGGCTGATTAATCAGAAACAAACTACGGTGTAGCTATGACGTCATAGCAAATCCGGCTTCTGATTAGTCAGCGGCTGTATAGTCCCCTCTCACTACTCACACTGTACTGCAGCAGGTCACTTCTCAACACACTGGATAAATTACCGAAATAGTATATAATAGTCCTTTATCTGAGAGTCTGTGAATTATCTAATTACATATAAACATAAAAATAAAACAAATCTTTGAAATATTCCTTTAAGGCAATGTCAATTTGTCTACTTTTTATACATATTGTATTCGTCTACCAAATTTGAAGATGAACTTTACCAGGGGCGTAGGAAGGGTGACCTCCCAGGAAAAAAAAAAATCCTAAAGAACTTCCCGGGGACAAATGGAAAAAATAGTAAATTTAAGTTTCCCATCACAAGTTGCTGCTAATCGGGAAATCCCTTTTAAATATTCTGTATTTTCTTCTTCTTTCAATTTCTGGAAAGTTTCCTTTGTGTTCGGAAAATTTCCTTCATTTCTTCGTGAACTTTTGGCCAGTTTCGGGAAATTTTGGCCAGTTTGGAGGAAATGTTGGCTAGTTTGGAGGAAATTTTGACCAGTTATCAGAATATTTGGTCAATTTAGGGGAAATATAATCAAAATATCCTCTCTTTTTACCACATTTTGTATTTATTTAGCGGTGTAATTGAGGTGAGGTGTCACTTCGAGCGCAAAGCGCTGGACTTGTCGGCGTAGGATCCTGGGGCACGCTTAAGGGCCCCTGATGGGATCCAGGGACGAAGCTCTGGCTTCGCCCCCGGAAGCTCTCGCAAAATTGACATTTCAAGGGCAAAAATGTATGTCACAACACCTAGTAAGAAGGTGTATCATACAAGTCAAAATTCATGTTAAAGAGAGTAATATACCATATACAAATTCAAAGCGCAAAGCGCTTAACTTGTCGGCGTGGGGTCCAGGGGCCCGCTTAAGTCCCCGGTAGGAGTCCAGGGGGCAAAGCCCCCGGAAGCTCTCGCAAAATTGACATTTCAACGGCAAAAACGTATGTCACAACGCATAGCAATGCGCATCTGACTACTCTTTTCTGGTAAATTTATTGAGGAACTAAATATAAAATACATTGGTTAATTTATAATGAACGTTTTCTTTCGCGGTAATCTAGAAATTGCTTCCTCTAAAGCTTTCTTACCAAGTTAAAATGATGAAGCGGCGGGTGGTCATCGTACACGACAAGTAGTGTGTTGTAACGTTTTGCAGGCGAATCTCGAGAGGTACTGTGTGTGATGTTCCAGCATGCCCGGGCAAACTTTGACTGGTGCCCCTTTTTTTAAAGAGACATTCGGCACATTTGACTCTTGACTGTCGCGGTGCCGTTTAACACTTAAACATCAACAAACCAAACATTGAAGCGACAGAGCGAATTATCTCTTCATCCATTTGTCCAATCAACGACATGACTGGTGGGACTTGGCTGTTCGAGATGTGCCGGATATTCGTTCGAGGGATGCATACAAGTAGGTTTAGGTAATTATGTCCCACAGAACTCTATTGTAGTTATGTACATCAAGACGCCCGCGATAGTTTTATCAACCAGTTATGGAGCACTGCTTGGAGACACAACGGGGCTCGAGGCCGGGATGCTAGATTGGAAAGCTGAAGCTTTACCAGACTGCTACGAAGGTCTGTGTTAAATTGTAAACATTCAGAATAGATATCGATGCCGTCGGAAGGTTTTTGATATTAGAAGGAAGGGGAGGTGGGAGGAGCTGAATTAGCATTTGCTGAAAGTTTATAGCGCGTTAGTGCTATCCGAGCGCAAAGCGCGAGATTTACCAGGGGCCTGCTTAAAAGTACCTAATAGGGTCCAGGGGAAAAGCTCCAGTTGCGGTCCAGGGGCGAAGCTCCCGGAAATCATAGTGAGCAGGTGAGTCAGGCAGAAAAGGCTTTTTTTTTAAAGGAATTTTCACTGGTGGGCCTTTTGATAGATTGGTTGAGAGGAGGGGCATAGGAGTAGGGGGTGGGAACGGCGGAGGCACTTGCCTCCCTCCGAGAGGATTTCAACCTTTCCGCGGCTGCATGCTTCCTGCCCGGTTGGGAAGCCCTTGGACAATTTTGTTAAAATTTAGCAACATTTCCCAAATATTGAAGAAAATTTCCAGAAAACTCCGAAATTTGGCATATTTTCCCGATAAGTAGAGACAATTTCTCGATAAGTAGAGAAAATTTCCCGGAGTACCAAAAATTGAAAGAAAATATTCCGAAAATCGAAAATATTTTTCCGAAAATGAACAAAATTTCCCGATAATTTGAAGAATTTGTGCGAAAATAAAAAACTGCCCGAAAAGAAGGAAATGTCCCGAAATAGAAAAAAATGTTTCTTTAATGTTTGGGAAATAACTTTTAATATTTGAGAAATTTCTTTCATTCGTGTAATTTTCGGGAAATTTCCTTCATTTTTGGGCAGTTTTTTTTTCGATTTTCGGTAAATGTTTATCAATTTTTAAGTTGGGAAATTTCCTTCATTGTTTGAGATATCTTTTTCAATGTTTAGGAAATTTCTTTGATTCTCGTTGCAATTTCCTTCAATGTGGGGCAATTTTTCATCGATTTTCCGTAAATTTTCATCAATTATTGTGCAATTTTGCCAAATTTTACTAAAATTTCTAATGATTTTCCAAATTTTCCTTCAATTTCTTTGTTAATAATTTCCCAATTTTCCCAATCGAAAGAAAACAATGCAATAGGAAAGGTGAAATCCTTTAAGGGAATACCTTTCCCCTGCTGCCCATTTATAAGACTCTGTACCTTGTCAGCTTGTCCTAGTATGGTCCATTAATCATGATGACAAACTTTGCTCATAAAACACTTTTTTGGCTTGGTCTCCCTAAAATTTTATACTGGCTCCGCCCCTGGTTCTGGGGCTGGAATTAACCCCCCCCCCCCTCCTCCTTCGAAAAAGTTGCAACATTTTTCATTACTTCAATAATAACCAGAACTCCCCTCCTTGTGATTTTCCTAGATCCGCCCCTGAATTTGGACATAAATAGAAAATTAATTTAGCAGTGCAAGTTTTATTTCCTAGATCTTGTGGACATAAATAGAAAATTAATTTAGCAGTGCAAGGCTTGTCTTTTTGGTCTTGCAACGCCACTCCCCACCCTACCACACCCCTATCCCGTCTGATAGGGGATTCTTCATACGTTCCTGGCAGGGGGTTCTGGGAGATACATATGCTTCATTTTAAGAATATAATGAAACAAGCATTGGATAAAACTACAAGTACCCATTGAAAGTAATTTGATCAGTCCCTTCAAATCATATGCTAATGAACATTATTTATTTTGTATTTTGTTATCATCAGGCCCTTTATCAAATATGCATATTTTTTTCATCATATGCACTGATGGGCCAGTACATATCCACAAAAAAGCTTGTAATGAAATTATACAAGGGGCAACGGATTATAACACTGGAGATCTGGAATTTGACTGGAACCCTCAACTTATTTTGTTAGGCATACGGCAATATGACATATAGCTGAGAGTGCGATTCCTCATCCGCCACCCCAACTAACATTGAAAACTTGATTTGATCGGTCTGAAAATTGCTGGTGATCTAAACTTGTTTCCTCTCTTTTTTTAATTTGCTGCAGCCACGAAAATTTGACAATTTTTGAACGATATGCAGTAAAAATTGGGGCATTTTGGACCATGGCTTGAATATATAAGAACAAACATCCAGCCATACGTGTCATAATCGGAACATTTTTGTGCAGTAGTACAAACAATTGACAAATCTTGGATCAATATCCATAAATATTAGGAAATTTCGGACCATATTATGGAAATTTAAACAATTATGCCTTCACTCCTACGTTAGTGAGGTACGGTGGGTATATAGGAAATACCTGAATCCCCACTTTCTGCCCACCCACATGTAGCACCACCTCAGCTCGACCATGCAGCCATGGAAAAGGCGACCTCAGACACTTGCATGAGAATTTACATTTTTGGTTCGCATGCGAAGCATAATGCGAACCTATGTTAGGGCAATTTCGTCCGTCCGGCCGTCCACAGATTTTCCTGAGATTTCCTCAAAAATGTTTAAGTTTTTTGAGAAACCCTTACAAAATGTTAAAGTTTCTTCAAAGTTCCTCAGAAAACATTAACGTTAGAATTTCCTTACAAAATGTTAGTTTTTCAGAGATACTTAAGACAGGATTGAAGATTTAGTTTCCTTAAAAAGTCTACAAGACATTTGATATTTTCTTAAAAGATAACTGTAAAATAATATAATTTTCCAATAATCTTCAGAGATCCTCAAGCGTCTTTCATGTAGCACACTTGAGATTTAAGATCCCTCAAATTCGTCAAATTGTTTCGGCACCAACAGTTGTATCAGGCATGATAAATAAACTCCACTTTTATTATTGTGTTCATATGCATAAAGTTGCTACAGTATATAAACTGACCAGACTTTTTATTTTATTTAGCATGCTTACTCAGGGAATGTGACAAGATGTGAATGCATATGGGCATAGGGCTGGCATGCCATGTGGGACATAAATGGGGGCCATGTGGGACATGGGTGGGGCCATGCGGGACATATGATATAATATATACCATGTGGTATACACCAAAGGCTATATCAGACATAATTATTTGACAGCCTTTTTTTCTTAGTCAGTAACTCATTTGCATATAAATTGTTATATGAATTGACACTTTCATACATAGTATGCTCAATCATGTCAATCAGGGACTGTAATAGCTAGGATGAGACTTATAGAGCCTATGGGACGTCATGTGGGACATGGGGTGGGATGCCACGTGGAATGCCATGTGGGACATGGTGGGATACCACGAGTAACACAGAGTGTGACATAGGTTGGGATGCTATGTGTGATATAGGGTAAGATGCCATGTGTGACATAGGGTAGGAGGCTATGGGACAAAGGTAGGAGGCCATTGGGGCATGGGATGTGATGCCATGTGGGACATAAAGTAGGATGTCATTAGGACATTGAGAGGGATACCACGTGGAACATATGGTGGGACATTAAGTGGGATGTCATGTGGGACATCAGGTGGGAGGAATGCCATGTGGGACAGGGATGGATGTCATGTGGTACATATGGCTGAAATAATGTGGGACATACATGTAGGATGGGATACATGTGGGATATAGGGTGGGATGCCATGTGGGAGATATGGTGGAATGCCATTTAGGACAAGGGATGGGATGCCATGTGTGACATGGGGCGGGATGCCATGTGAGACTTGGGATGCCATGTGGGACTTAGTGTGAGATGCCATTTTTATAATTGGCCGGGTCATATGATATGAGTGTCAATTTGCATGGGCATGCGAACCATGGCGGTATTTACCCTTCTAGTTTTATTTGCAATAACGAACGGCGAAAATACGGCATCAATTTTCATCAAAGGTCTGCACATTATTGGGGTCTGAGGCCCCATCCCCCCACCACCGCTCCCGACGGCACTGGATATTATCGGTAAGCATCATCCCAGCTTCTCCCCGCCCCCTCCCGCGCTTTCGATGGCACTGGATATTATCAGTAATCATCATCTGTTGTCCGTAGGGGAAATAGTAAAAGCAACTTTGACAAAGTGGTAGACCCTACCGGATTGCTTTATCCATCATCTGATCATGCTGTCATGAGTTGTTGGATCTCGTTTATATTGAACCCTATATCTTTGGCAGAGATGTCAGGATGACACATGTTTCTTCTACCACCACTTGGGTGCCCGTGCACCAGAAAGTTCCCAGAAGATGAAATGAGAGATCGCTTGATGTTTAGTGCGTCGCCGTAGGCGTTTGGTGTTTACTCATTGCGTGCCAGATACCTTTGAAATATTGAACATTTTTAAGATAAGACAAACTATAACACAAACTACAAATCATTTCTAATTACCTATACTACATGTACTAAAACTTAATACAACTAACACGTGACTTCCACAGCAAATAGTGCAATATATGCACAAATAGTCATCACGGTCCAAAGTTTACAGGTAAGTGCTATCGTCATTGTTTTAACAGATTAAACAGACTCATTCCAGATGGTGGTGTATACGAAATTATATGATGGAAAGATATTTTCCAATGTGCATGTTGTTTTTTTATTCATGGAGTGAGTTTTCTCGGCATATTTGATGAAGTGGATAGACTGACCGAGGTCAATGAACTGCTATGCAAGTGATGATGGCAACCTGATTCTCAAGTTTTTTCGGGTTTATTCTAAGAAATGAGTTCTTTTGTTAGTGGATCTGATTTAAAATCTTCTTTTTCAAACTAAACGTTTCATAAATTGGAAGGAATTGTCATATACAAGGAGAGGCTCAGACAATGCTGTATCTATAAACAGTCAACACACGGCAGAGGAATCAAAGTATCATCATGACTTCAGAAGCCACCGCAACGCAGTCAGTAAGAATCTATTAAACCCCAATGATAATTCACATGATTATCAATTAAGTAATTATACAAACGTAGCACTTATCAGGAAAGGTTAATTTCATTTCCGTTACTAGGAATTCAAGACAGAGCGGTGGTGGTAGGGAAGGCGGAGGGGAGAAGAGGGGGGAGAGTTATGTCGAGCCCGACGGTCACGACACTGTCAATCGGGAATTAAGGATTAATTAGTCCGGGATTATGCTATGAGTGAAATATTTTCGAACTAGTAAGGAGAGAAGGAAGCTTACTGCTGACGAAGTATGTACAAATAACAAAATGTCGTTACCGTGACATAATGAGCTCATCTGTTGGTAAAACATCGGTATCCGGGATGTGATTTTCTTTTCCAAACAGGATAGCAACGGCATCAATTTCATCTTTTCTGATTGGCCATTCTGGATCCTAACCCTAACCTGCTAACCTAACCCTAGTTTAACTCAAATGACTGCAATTGTTATCCTGTTTGGGGAAAAAGTAGCACCGGGACTCTTGTTGATCAGAGGTATTGCCAGTCTTTCTAATTGGTGGGTAATCTGCAGATACAGTTGGTGGTGGCTAAAAAAATTCTCGGAGTGAATAGAAATATTACAATGTTTAATTAGAATAACTGCACCAGTCACTTTTTTAAGCACTGGTGGAATTTTATAAATGCAATAACTCTTAAATGCAATAAGACAAGACAGTAATCCTGATAATTTCCTCTAAAATGTTGTACCTGTGATAATTATTTACAAACCATAGGCCTATATCGTTATTGAAACAATTTCAATACCAACAGATTAAAAAATAGTTGTCACCTTTGAAGTGGTATGTGTAAGCCTTTTATATTTCGACTTCCCTCATTGTAGCCTCTTCTACAAGAGAAAATCGCAGATCCTCCCACCGCTGCGAGAGTTGAAGCGGGGAATGGACCATCTCCGCCGCGGAGGTACCGCTGGTGAGTCTTTTTACAAGTCGTTGTCGTTGTTATCGTAATTATCATCAATTTTAAGAAAAGATACTGATTGATCCTAACAGCCAAAGCAAAAATTTTTTTTAAATGTCATGAGGGTAGTTTGCTGGAAGTGGCCAACTATTGTACCAAAATCTACAGAAAATCAACCAACATTTCCCCCCAATGTATATATATATATATTTTTGTTATGGAGGGGGAGAGGGGGTGGTCTGGGAATTTCATATATTTTTTATATATTCCTATATTTCCTATACTTTTTTATTTTCAAGAAATTTTCTTCAATTTTCTGTAAATGTTGCTGAATTTTACCAAATTTTCCCATAATTTTACTACCTCCTTTATCTGTTTACAAATGGTTTTTGGACATAAGAGACTCATATATTTGTTTAGGTTTGTTGGGAAAACAATAAAATCTGGTTCCCCAATGTCAAATATATATCTTACGCAGCTGGGCTGCATTGGAAAACTCAAATTTTGTTCAATTTTGATTCTTATTTAAAAACTTTTGCATCCCTGGTCATGGAACTCCTTAACGATCCATTCCCTGCATTTAAAAAAAAAAATTGTTCATAAATCTTGCTCCTTAGATGCAAAATCATGGATAATTTGAAGCTCTTCTGAAGGCTATGTTCAGATGTTAGACTGGCAGACTTACAAACAGCAGTTTGTTTGCAGCCTCTACTAAATTCATTGAGATATCTATAATCAATTAACGACTAAATAACAGTCAACAGTTTCAGATTTGTTCATATTTAAATGTAAATAGATTGAGTTTACATGATTTTGCTAGTAACCTAACAAACGACTGGAGCTTCATTATTAAGGCTCATGAAAGTCTTCAAAAAGTGTATTAACATTTCCCGGGCCCGATTTGGCACCCAAGGAGAAAAGATTTAAAATATTTGTTTGCAGGAATGGATTGTTGTGGAATCTATGTTGCAAGTGCATGAGGGATGCGAGAGTTTTTAAATAAGAATCAAAATTCAACAAAATGTGTGGTTTTTCGTATGGAGACTAACAATAACAGACTAATCACACATGGTTGCTTTTTTAAGTGTGGCTTATGCATCATGCAGTTCAGATGGTATAAGTGTTTTTACGGTCGAGTATGAGTCTGTGGCTTACAACTTTCAAAATCTGACAGAATATATTATGGAAAGTTACGGATAGATCTTTTGAAATATAGAAATGCCGACAAGAAATGCTGATGGACTAATTTTTTTCTCGAAATTATCATATGACTTGTCCTTCTCCTTAAAAATTTGTTCCAGCAAATCATAACCATAAACTTAATGTAGCAAATAATGAGACCAATTATTTTAATTTAAATAACCACTCAACCACACAACAAGGACTTCATCTATTGCTAATTTGATACTCAACACCAACTTCCACAACAACCCAGGACCAACAGGTGAACTAGTATAATGGAGCCATTGATAAGGGAATGATAAGGAAATTTGATCTTTATTACTTAAATTTGACCCGACCTGCTTATTTATCAGGTCGGGTCTGACTGTTTGAAATTTTAAGGAGCAAAACAATTAATATTGTCAAACTAGCAGGCTCTGACGCTAAAAAAGAATGAAAGGGGCATCGCCTTAAATTACTTGGTTCTTAAACATAATTTAATGGACCCTTCTACTTTCGAGAAGGGGGCGTCTCCAGTCATTGGCATGGTCATTTTCTAATCCGAGGAGAAACATTAGGGAGGGGGTTTAACCTAAAATCTTATATGATTGGATATAAGTTTAGATGAAGTTTTGTCAGATATCTTGGTAGTTATCTGACATACAATCTTTAATCCTGGAGAATCTAATATCTCCGAATCGGTCCAACTGTCCAAGTCTTCGACGATGAATCAGAATGTGATCTCTTTCAAAAACATATTTTTTCTTCGCTAAATAGGATTCAAGCATTTTCTGACAATGCTTGTGTTTATGATGGTAACATTGCATTCACGTAATCTTTCTGCAGCGAGCGGCCTAATTTAGCATGATAAATTGAAGAAATATCAAACTACTACAAAGTAAAACTGATCATGTTCGGTAGCAATACATCCTCTTTTGTAACTCTTCGTGATGACTGAAAGGCAGAATATGTAGCGAACATGGCGAATATAAATCGGAAGCCACTGGGATGTTTACCCTTATTACTCGAATCACTAAAGAGAAAAAAATGATAGAAATTAGGAGCAAAGCTGAAAAGATCCCCTAAACCCACCACTTTTCCTAAATTTTAGCTTCTAAAGACACAATATATGATAAAAATGTAACGAATTTACAAAACTTAAAAAAAAGCTATGTACCTAATTTTCTGAAGTTAATTTCACTGAAAGTGCGGGTTGGGAACTACAATCATTTGGCTAAGGTTTCGTCGCTCCCTTAACTGCTGGAAATTTTTGTTGAAGCATAAAGCTGTTGAAACATGTGTTCATTGCAGCATAAATTCAATCAGAAATGACGATGGTAAAGGCTCACCCGCTCCCCCACATGAATTTTTGTTGTTGATATATGTAACAATATATTTCATTTTCAGCATAAATATGATCATAATTGACTTAGGTAAATACTGAAATTGAGAGTTTCTAAGGCTTCGCCCCGTGGCCCCAAAAGTATTTTTGCTCTTAATACATGTAAAAGAATATGTCATTTGCAGCAGACTATGATCTGCTGATTAGAAATGACTTTGGTAAATACTGAATTTTTGAGAGCTTCCTGAGTCGTCACCCCCTGAGCCCTCACATGAATTTAATTGTTGTTGATACATGGAACAAAATATGCCATTTGCAGCATAAGTAGGATCAGAAATGACTTTGGTAAATATTGAATTTCTGAGGGCTTCCGGGAGCTTCGCCCCTCGGCCTCACATGAGATTTTGCTGTCGATACATGTAAAAACATTTTGTAGCGTAGATTTGCAGAAATAACAGAAATAACCTTGGGAAATACTTGATTTATAATAAATTATGGGGCTTTGTCTCTTTGGGCCCCACACGAGCTTTGCTGTTGATACATGTAAAACAATATGTCATTTGCAGCATAAATGTGATCACAAATAAGGTTGGTAAATACTTGACTTCTGAGAGCTTCCTGGAACTTTACCCTCTGGGGCTTCACCAGCCCTGGCCCCCGCATGAACTTTGCTGTTGATGCATGTACAAAGATGTGTCATTTGTAGTATAAATTTGATCAAAAATTACTTTGGTAAATACTGAGTGCTCCCTGGGCCCCACATGAGAATTTGCTGTCGATACAAGTAAATATAATGTGTGTCATAAAGTTCATCAGAAATAACGTTGGTATATACTTATGATAACTTCCGGGGGTTTTGTCTCTTGGGCCCCCATATGAACTTTGCTGTTGATATATGTAAAACAATATAACAAAATAATATGTGCATAATATGATTAGAACAATGAACAATACTACACAGTTCCTTGATTATAAATGGCTTTGGTAAAAACTGAATTTCTAAGAACTTCCGGAAGTTTCGCCTCCTGATCTTGCTATTGATACATGTAGAACAATGTCATTTGCAACATAAGTGTGATCAGAACTTAACGTTGGTAAATACTTGACTCCTGAGAGCTTCCTGGGGCTTCGCCCCCTGGCAACCACATGAAAATTACGATTGATACATTTTTAAAGTATATAATTGTGGCACAAATATGATCAGAAATTACCGGGTAAATGCTGAATTTTTGGGAGATTCCTGGGACCCACATGTGAAATAATATTCCATTTACATTTGAAATGAACTTGGTAAATACTCGATTTTAAAAAGATCTACGTACTTAATTTTGAAATTGAAAGTGCGGGAGGTTGGTGAACTGCATACCATGCCCAGCCCCTCTCCCTCTTTTTGTTGTTCATACATGTAAGCAAATATAATGTCAGTTGCGGAACAAATATGATCAGAAATGACTGGTAAATACTTAATTTCTGAGCGTTTTCGGGGGCTTCGCCCCCTGGGCCCTTACATGATGTTGATACATATAAAACAACATGCCTTTGCAGTATACATTCACTTGATCAAAAATAACCTTCGTAAATACTTGATTTCTGTGAGCTTTCAAGGGCTTGGCCCACTAGGACCCTGGGACCCCACATGAGATTTGAGCTCTTAATACATATAAAACTAGAATTTTAGCACTCTGTTCAGCTCATACATCCGCCACCAGTTCTGTCTCGATCCCCAATTTAATCTACCTCAAAAACCCTATACCCGCCAAGTTTGACCCCCCCCCCTTTCCCTTCCCAATCTCTTTGTAACTGTTGATCTGTATCTGTGTATTGTCATTTGCATTCTAAATACTTCAGAATGTGTCTTATTCAGTTATGATTAATAAAAATGTACGATTATTATATGGGAATATTTGAAACTCAATAAAGTAGAGAAAAAAGTACATTCGATTGGAAAGGTCAACTAAGTCTTGACAGATCTCACCCTAAAACATTCTTACATTTCTGCCCTTCCGCTTTCCAATATGCCCCAAATTTCAATCAATTCTTTCTGAAGTAATAACAAAATCACACGTAAAATTAAATCAAAATCCAATCAATAGTTCTTTATGTTGATGTTTGTTGATGACAAACAGGCAAACGGACAAACAAACAGAGGCGAAAACAGAATCTTCTTTCAACTTCGATAGGTAAATATGTCGGAGGTAAATATGTCATTTACAGCATAAATTTGATCAGAAATAACCTTGGTTAATACTGAATTTCTGAAAGCTTCAACAATCATTCAACAACAAATTGAATGGAATTTTCATTTGTTATGCTCCCACTTGTTTTGCTTTGCGGTCCCTGGTTCCCCCTCCCCTAGTTAGTAGCGGCTGGCGACGGCCCTGATGGGCACTGCATATTTAGATATAGGAGCCACGGGGGTATTTTTAGAGCATATTAAATATCATGAAGCGAGTGCTTCTCTTTACCTAAAAAATATAACATTATTGCCATAGTTTGTATATTGTTACCATAAAGAGAAATATGATTTTCTCGCGCGTATCATTTATTCTTTGAATATAGATTAATAATTCAGGAGCGGCGCCACCCATTTTGTAGAACTTCTCTTGGGATAAACCACGAAGTACATTTTTTCGCTCTCCACCCCTTTTTATCTGTATACACAATCTGTCATTATTGCAATTTTTGCATAAATCGAAAACTGCAGTAAAAATAATATTCATCTGTTCACCAGCTTTATTCTTTTATTGTTACAGGTGGTGTTTGCATCCAAAAGTGAAGGAGCACAAACGAGGTGTTATAATTGCTATTCTGCTCTTAATTACAGGAATCAGTCAGTAAACTCAATTTTTTTAAATTATTTATCCATTCTAATTATTTCGTTCATATCTCATTCATAAGTGCATTTTAAACGTATGCAAAGAAATGAAAACGAAGTGCTTGAAACAATGGATGGTTATCAGGTTATATAATGGAGGAAGAAACACATAGCGCCACCCTTTGATGCATAATCTTCTCCATTATGAAGTCTAACAAAATTGTATGAGGGGCGTAGGACAGAAAATCTCAGATCTCAAAATGCAGGACAAGAAGCCCGCCAAATTTCCTGATTACATGTAACGCGAAAAATAAAGGAAATTTTTCATTTTCGGGAAAGTTTCTGGAAATGTTACAAAATTTTATCAAAATTTCTTTTCATCATTTTAATGTTAATAATTTCAATTTTTTCCCAACCAAACGGGAAAAAAATATGCAACTTGGCTTTTTAAGTAGTATGACAGATCATTACACAGAAATATAGTTACTATGCTTACAACATTCAAGTTGGGGAAACAACACAGAATCCTTTGATATAAACAATGGTTATGCGGGCCTGATGGATATGCTGAAAACAAAATATTCACAAAATATTTTGAATCCTCACATTCTAAGAACACCAATCACGTATTCTAATCGTGAATCAGTTACAAATTGTCATGTACCGTCCTAACAAATCACATTGATTTCACCCGATATAATGAGTTCTTTTACAACAATTTTAAACCGTAAGTATAAATATTCCAATGAACATAGGTGTTGGAAACGGGAGTGGGGGTGTACTGGGGGCACATTCCCCTTCTTTCCAGAAAAATGATCAAAGTTGCCCCTTTTGGATATGAAAACTGGTACTCAATTACTGTCCCAATAGGAAACTAGCAACTTTTGTCATTCCCATGTACGGGAGGAATGTGTCCCCATTGGAAAAGTGCCTCTTTCTAAAAATGAAGTGCCCCTTTGAATTTACCTTGTAGTTTTGGGCTCACTTTAATCGGGATGGGACATGACTTAAAAAGTGCCCATAAGAGGTCGTGCCCCAACCTTTCGAAAGCTTCCTACACCCCTGCCAATGAGTTATTTGATGGTCAGTTCTAGCTTTGCATAACAGTAGGCCTATAGAGAAGAATTAAAGGAACATTATATTTTGAGAGGGTTACTGAGAAAACCTTCAAACTTAAAACAGTTTCATTTATATTTTCAATTTTTTTTCAAGTGAATCCCATTGTGTGACAAGAAAGTCAGTTTGCCGTTATACATTAAATCGATGACTAAATTAAGTGCAAAATCTACGTTTTTTTTTTAAAATTTTTTTTTTAGTGACGTAGTCATTGGGGCCAAAGATTCTGGGCAGCTCTCCCCCAATTTGAATTTCGTCCCCTAAATCTTGAAAAAGGTCGAAATTAAAACGGAGGCCAATGTTAATAACGGAAGATATTTCACCCTGAACATCATTAAACAGTTAAAGAGAGCTAGGTTACTTAATAAATAAATGCCAATAGGTTATCCGGGAATGCGCGTGGAGGAGTAGGGCCGAGGAGAGAGGGGGTGTTATTAACAGGCGGCTAGCTTTAATTTCACAGAATAACACTTCATGTACATGGGAAAATTAATTGAAGGCAGTTACTTGCTATATATATATATATATATATATATATATATATATATATATATATATATATATATATATATATATATATATATATATATATACATGTATATATATATATATATATATATATATATATATATATATATATATATATATATATATATATATATATATATATATATATATATATATATATATATATATATAATATATATATATATATATATATATATATATATATATATATATATATATATATATATATATATATATATATATATATATATATATATATATATATATATATATATATATATATATATATATATATATATATATATATATATATATATATATATATATATATATATATATATATATATATATATATA
>JAIGNY010002559.1:327500-367500 GCA_020152595.1 Chiridota heheva | reverse complement strand
AGAGACATGTACGAATTAAATATAGTAAACATCCTGATACTCTCTATGCATCGGGATTATTCTAATAGGAAAGTAATAAAAAGTGTAATATATACGAGCTGATGTCAATCATGTTACGTTTTTCATACACTCAATCTCAAATCGTCGACAAGAATTCTGACAAAATGTACCTACAGCATTTAGGCCTATTTTCATTGACAAAAAACCGCGAAACTAAAATTAATTAAAGATAGTTGAATAGTTGCTCCCAGATAGGTTGAAAGTGAACAAACAAAATAGTTCCCAAAAAGAATGAAAAGTCATAGAAAATATCCTGCCATATATTTCAACACAAGTATGAACGTCAAAAACTTGTTGAAGAGGAAATGGTTTGTTCCGCATGGTTAAGTGTTAAGATCGATATACCCGCAATCAGGCAACACATTTTGCAAATTTAGCCCATGCATTATGACAATAAGCTACACGGGTATCCCTACTAGCAAGAATTTAGTGTTGCGAAGTAATCTTTGTTTAATTCTTTCTGTAAAATCAGGAATTTGGTGCTAAATTATTTCCGTAATTTTTGAAAAGTACTACGAATGCAAAATTTTTAAAAAAATACTTAATTCGAATCAATACACGATTTGTGATAACTATGTATGTATAGTTTTGATATCACTTTAACACTCTCTTGTTTAATCAAGTTGATAATTTTTTTAGGGTAGATTGTTATGGAGGTAAAGGAAGGAAAGGGGGGGGGGGGCAACATTCGAACTTTCAGCAAATAGTATACACCTGAATGTTCAGCACAAGTTCCAAATTGAATGGCTTCGATGGTGTCATGCATATCCAAATTCAAAATATTGTACGGCATTGATTGAAAGTAACGAAATTATAAGTGGGGAATTTTATTGTGATTGGTGAGTCAATTACCCACGAACTTTACACTTAAAAATGTTTTGTATATAGACTAAACAAATAAGTTAATGGTCGCACAATACAGGGCCGCACGAAGTGTAAGTAGGAGAAGGTGGGTCTGGTGCATGGAAATTGTTCGTAAGGGATAGTATTTGAAGGCAAGCAGATTATATACCTATAAATGCCTAGACCCAAAGGACCAAATCAATGGCTTCGACAGTGCCATATGCATAATTTTCAAGACTTTATCAAATTGAATTTCAAGATGGTGAGAGAATTATGAAACATTGTGGGAATCTATTAGGGCTGGTGGGTCAGTAATCTAGTCGTGCAATACATGCGGCAATTATCATCTACAAAGTGTGTGTGTGGAGTGGGGTGGGGGTGAATCCCTTCAAATTACTGAAGGCATACAATGATTGTGCTACACACACAAGAACTATCTACTTTACAAGTTCCATATGAAAGTAAAGAGTTCCCAGGAATTACTATCCTACAATAACAGAATGTTTAAACACTTAATACATCAAATATAAAATTACTTTAAGTACCGATATATCCATAGCAACAAGATGTTATGATTTATTTATTATGCTAGCGATATTAGTTTGTGTTTCAGTGGCTGCAAAGTTAGTTAAATTTGATGGTTGTACTTAAAGCTTATGTGCTTCATAAGTGTCTATATCATGCAAGTAATATTTAAAGTTCAGACGTTTGTAAGTCGGTAGCTGTTCGTGAATAATTGAAGGATTTAGCTCCGACTTTCTTGTAAAGTTACTTTGCATTTAAACAGTACTAACTTGTGAGAAATAAACTGCTTTCTTTTTCACATACATCTTTATTTTTTCATTTTTTTGTTGGTACGTAGCTACTATGGATGTGAGGCCATCACGAAACCGAAGAGTTTCACGATTAGCAAAATTGGTCAAAGGATGGACAAAGTGTGAAACTTAATAAATGAAATAGAATAAGAACTCCTAGGTTATTCAAAACGCAAAAACCCTTATTGCTTTTCTTTTTCCACTATTCAAGGTATGTTGGCAATATTTGTGAGAAAAATGTGAAAAATTCCAAATGAAACGACCCTCACTCCAAAATTTTAGCATTCGCTGCGTATTGCCAGTGCAGTAAACTCTTTCAAAATGAGTGATCCACTAACTTAGTTTTTTGCTATAAGGCCTATCACAGACTAACTCGTAATATTTTAGGGTCGAACGAAGTATGTTGGTGTTATTTATGTATTTACAATAAATACGGGTCCCGGTACGACAATGTTACTAATTCCACACAATATAAACATAAATGTTTCATGATATAACTTAGTCCCGAGATGATAAATCTAAGGATCAATGATTGTTCCTTGCATTTGGGATTCTAAAACAAAGAAAGTCTAAGAGATTTCACCAGTTTTCGTTCATGCAATTGAAAGACTAATGTTGATCAATACAGGAATGCAGTGGTTCAGTGCATGGTTAGGGCGTCGGTTTCGTACTCGAAAGCTACTGGGATCGAATCTCAGCCAGGGCGTTTTGATTAAGCAAGACATTTTATCCTAGTTGCTTCAGTTCACTCAGCTGTGAAAAAGTATCAGTTTAGGTTGGGGAATTAATCTGCCATGGACTGGGTCCCATCCACCAGAAATCGAATACCCTTGTCCGCTTAGCACCTGAAAACCGAGATATAAGCACAGGTTTTATAAGCCTTCGATGCTTGATGGGATTTAACTTTTTAATGTTGATCAACAATGCTACCTTTACACAACATTTACAGGGATACATTTCTTTAAGATCCACATATAAAAGTTTTAAATGCAGAAATTCTAGACCAAAAGAGACAGATTTCCCTATATTTTCGAGATCGAGATGGAAAACAATTCTTCAATCTTTGTGTTATTTTTGTTAAGTTTGAAATCCTATTTAATTTTTTAAGCCAAACAAAGAAACATATTCACAGCTGCTTTATTTCCAGTGCATGCAAAAGTTTTACAAACCATTTGAATTTCATCTCCACACTGACACAGTAACGTGTGGCTGCTCCACTTCAAGGATCTGAGTGAACCTTCAAAGTAAGGATTCTTCAGGAAACCAGACTCTTACCTCATTGCACCTTGTTGAAAATCGACTAAGAATCAAAACCTTATAGATTATCGTCATCAGGTATTCAATTTTTTCTTTCAACTTCTTTATCGTTTGAATCATGAGGGTAGCTAGCTTTTCGGTATTAAAAACATATGTTCAGCCCACCAGGGCTTTTTAAAGGAATCTTATTCGTAGACTGCAGTTAATTAAACAAAAAAAAATGACACCGGTAGACAGTGAATCCGCATAAAATGAGGATGGGAGGGGATACAGATTACCCACTATTTTATTTTAAAATGGATATAATGACAAAACATTGAAGAAAAATACCCCTTGTACGTATAATTTCCCTCCAAATCATATAAACATTGCTGATGAAATTTTTACTCTGCTCGTTAAGCTCTCGTGTAAAATATGCAGGTTGGCCCAGGCAAATATCATTGCACTCAGTGTATTGCCTACTCCCCCTCTTTAGAAAATTCAAAGCTGTGTTATGTGTATGAGTGGCATGGCAAATACCTGACTACGAGGCCTACATTTGTTTAAATACCATCTGTCCATTACCCACTATTTTATTTTAAAATGGATATAATGACAAAACATTGAAGAAGAATACCCCTTGTACGTAAATGATGAAATTTTTACTCTGCTCGTTAAGCTCTCGTTAAAATATGCAACTTTATTGCAAAAGCTGATGCTGATCGCCCTATTTGTTTAAATACAACTTATTCCAAAGCGATGCTGATCGCCTATCAACATAAGTGCAAACTGTACCATTGTCTTTTGACCAATCAAAACACGAGAATCGAATTTTATTTACCTTGTACGTTAAAGGCGACAACTGACTTTTAATAGAACATGCTTTAAAATCGTATGGGTTCTCGAAGGTTGATGTCTAATTCCATCTTCAAGCTATTGAAACATGTTCAGCATTTAACTGTTTAATTATCTCCAACTTGAATCTAGGTTGTTTTGGAATTAACAATTAGGATCATAACTTAATTTACACTTTTACATGATCTTTTACATGATACCTAAATACAACCTAAACAATGTTCCCATTTCCGGTCACTCATATTGTATTAGCTATCAAATATAACTGCTTTTAGTACAAACTGAACGCTGTTCACAAATTTGCTGCTCCACAAAATGGCAAATACGAACTGGGCGTCCATTATAAGTTCACACATATACAAATGATAACGATTATAGTATCCAGCTCTTAACGATATCTAAATACCTACTTCTTACATTTTAGAACTACCTTAAATCTATTTCTAAATTTCATACTAAATACAGCATATAGAAATGGGTTTATTGTTGAATTCGCTGATAATATCAACGCAGAAGCGTACACATGCCAAAGTTGTACATCTACTTCAACGACAATTAGCACAGAAACAACATAGAAAGGAATCCAACAGATGATATAAATTGATGTAAATAATACCAAGGCCTTAACTGCCTTCTGAAGCTTTTTTAATTCAAGTTTGGCCTCTTTGGGTATATCTGACCTCAACTGTCTCTGGGTTCTGGTCCCATCTTCTACCTTAGTAGGCTTAGCAGCTCGATCTTGTGATGATTCCGCCTCGACAATAGCTGAAGTGTCGCCATGTTTCAATCCATATCCGTCACATGTACTCGATGTACTAAGGTTACAGGATTTCTCTTGCTTCATATCTTCGGTTAAATTCGGAACCTCGGAGAACTCGCTTCCATAATTTGTAGACTCTGTCGTCTCCACTCCTTCAAACAAAGGGTTGTATTTTAAAGCTAAATGATGGGCAATTTGCTTTTCCATTTTAGACAAAGTTATACTTCTTAATTTCAACAAAACAGCTGTATTCAATCCTACAATGATGCACAATGGAAACAGAAATTCAGGAAAAAATGAAATTAGAACTACATCTCTTGGGATTGCTCCGTATATACATAAAGAGTAATCCATGGGATTATCACTAATAAGAGTAAATAGTATAGGCCCCGTTGTGTGAAGTACTGATACATAGACAATAATAACCGCCCAGCCAATTAAAGCTCGAATCAAAGCTTTCTTTGCTGTTTGATCACGACGGTATATCAATGCATTTGAAACAAGCATGTAACGATCCCAACTGATGAGAACAATAATCACTGTTGATTGCAGAGTCGCACTATGACGCAATACTCCCCAAAGCAAGCATGGTAAATACCTGACATTCATGTTTGCGCCTAAAACTGCCCACACGAAGTTTCCTAACAAATCTGTCATTCCGACAGTAAAATCTGCAATTGATAAATTGAAAATGTAATTATTTGGTGCTGATTGTCTGATCTTTTTATCGGATGCGTATGCATATAGAACAAGAAAGTTGTTCAATATTGTGATGATGCCTAGAATTAAGAACAGTGCCGTAAGAGCTACAGGTAGTTGCTCGGACTCAATTTGCGTACCATTTGTTGGTACAGTTATCTCGTTTGCATCCATTTCGACTGATTACTATATGCTAACAGTATCCTTAATTAGTTACTTTCTACTTTCATATTATTAATTCAACTGCAGTCTCAAATTACGTCCATAATAAATTGTCTGTTTTGAAGTTCTTTCAAAAGGCAAATCAATTCTGAGCAAAGTATCTGCAAGGGTCAGTACTAGTGCGGAAAAGATAGTCCATTTCATTCAAGAGTGGGTCAGTTGCCACTGCATCACTCCATTAACAGGTGCATGGATTATTTTCAAGAGTCCAATAGCGTTTTACTCTAAACAAATACGTTGTCTTCTATCTGCACAATATAGTCTATTTATCTTGCACAGGAAAGATATGGCAAATTAACATCCAGGAAAGCGAAACTTTAAGATATAGAAAAATATATTTTTCTCTGGAAATCAGAATGCTTTCTTTGAATTGATAAGTTAACTTAACTGTAAGTGGTGGTGGTAGTACAATGGAGTTGAAATGTTGGCCTTTATGCCCACCTTCTAGAGAAGATTGCTAAAAAAGTTGAAAACAAATCTCAGTGATCACAACAGTCATAAATTCAGGAAATAAGTTGAAAGCCACTTTCCACAGCGTCATACAAATAGTTTACAAATCAAAAACTCCCTCGGTTGGAGATTAAAAAACGTAACGCTGATTTTGCACTGATATTATTAATTTTTGCACTAATTTGAACCGGGGAGTTTCCATTTAGACTCCCGTGTTTAAAGCTTCAATCTTTTCACTGCAAACTATATATTACAATTTCTTCCAATGTTATATACTGTACGTATTTAGAGCTCTTTCACTACGTACAAAGCCAAGCGTGTAAAATTTGGAAATGCCTTATAAGCCTTGATTAATTTACGCACTAAAGTGTTGATTCCACATATCTCAGTTATTCACCTCACTAACCTTTAACAAGTAACTAAGTAAATACCAAAACCACTCCATTATCATACCATAGTGACGAGATTTGTATATCATTTGGTGATTGCCATTGCAGCACATTCAATTGATAAATGGAAATTGGTAGATATAGTGAATTAATTCGTCATGGATATGAGGGCAATAGACATTTTTTATGTTATGAGGGCAATAGACATTTTTCTAAGTTAAGGCAGATTAAAGTTTGGCCAGTATTTGATTAATGCCAGATTTGTGCTGTGTGAATGGGCGAACAGCTCAAAACCACTTACAGTGTTACAATGGTCAATGTTTAACCGAATTTGATTGAGTTTGCGGCTACTTTAATGCGTTTTAATATATTTTAAAGTAATTCAATCAATAGTGTTATAAATTCTATATACCTTTAAAGATATATGGACAGATAAGTCAGCTAAATCACTTTAAAATCTTCTAAAATAACAAATGTAGCAACAATCCGAACAAACTTGTTTAAGTGTCAAAGAACACATTTCTATATGTGATGTACAAACTTGTTTAAGTGTCAAAGAACACATTTCTATATGTGATGTACAATGTTGTTTAGGTGTCAAAGTATACATTTCTATATGTGATGTACAAACTTGTTTAGGTGTCATATGCAATTCTTTAAATTTCATTCTTAAATCTTAGTCACTGAAAATCATAGGAAAGTTTATTCCTAATAAAAAAATTTAGACAGGCAAAAGAATTATGATAGACATTGGAAAAATAAATACTCAAAAGAAAACACTAGTAATGTAATAATGTAATACACCACAAAATATGCGTAAAATATGCAAATTGTGCTCGAGATTTCAAAACACTTACAGTGTTACAATGGTCAATGTTTAACCGAATTTGATTAAGTTTGCGGCTACTTTAATGCGTTTTAATATATTTTAAAGTAATTCAATTAATATTTTATACTTCCATATACCTTTAAAGATATATGGACAGATAAGTTAGCTTAATCACTTTAAAATCTTCTAAAATAACGAATGTAGCAACAATCCGAACAAACTTATTTAAGGGTCAAAGAACACATTTCAATGAAAGTTTTTTAGGTGTCACATTTCATTTATATGTGATGTACAAACTTTTTAGGTGTCAATATGTGATACAAACTTTTATGTCAAAGTACACATTTCTATTGTGATGTACAAACTTGTTTAGGTGTCAAAGTACACATTTTTATATGTGATGTACAAACTTGATTAGGTGTCAAAGTACACATTTCTATTGTGATGTACAAACTTGCTTATGTGTCAAAATACACATTTCTATATGCGATGTACAACTTGTTTAGGTGTCAAGGTACATCTTTCTATATGTGATGTACAAACTTGTTCAGGTGTTAAAGTACATATTTATATATGTGATGTACAAACTGGCTTAAGTATCAAAGTACACATTTATATATGTGATGTACAACTTGTAGACTTGTTTAGGTGTCAAAAAACACATTCATATATGTGATGTACAAACTTGTTTAGGTGTCAAAGTACACATTCATATATGTGATGTATACTCTTGTTTAGGTTTCAAAGTACACATTTCTATGTGTGATGTACAAACTTGTTTAGGTGTCAAGGTACACATTCATATATGTGATGTACAAACTTGTTTAGATTTCAAAGTACACATTTCTATATGTGATGTACACACTTGTTTAGGTGTCAATGTACACATTTCTAAATGTGATGTATAAACGGGCATATATCGAAGTGTTCTAATGTAATTTGTTGTGCTTTAATCACCTACCACAATTGCTCGAAAGAGAGTAGCTGATTCTGATTTAAAGAATTAGGGATAAGCCAAACCACCAATTAACATTTAAATGTAAAAGACATCATAATTTTAAAAGCTCAACTTTTCATACCTATTCATACATCACAAAATTTGCATAGCCGAATGCCAAAATAATTGTCAAACTTGCCTCAGACATAAGTTGAAAACTATGCATGCTATTTCAAATTTGAAAACCTGTCCTAATCAAAATTTTAAATTCTTTAAAACAATATGAAAATATATTTTGTAATTGTCCAAGCATTTTTTACCCGAAATAAAATGTATTACAGCCGCACATGTGTAATTGACTTTGTCGCCTGTTTTTTTTTTTATTAAGGATAGAAATATACAAAAACAATTATGTTTTTCAGCTCATGCATCACACAATGTGCATATATGTATGTGACAAAATGGTATGAACCAGGTTTTACTCCCAGAAATATAATCTCTCTTACTAGCTTACAGCCACCCATGAGTACACTTACGAATATGTTATGCTTAATTTGGCCAAAATGGATGGGGATTAATAACAAGGTGTAAATACTGCAATGAAATTTGAACGATTTAATTTGAACTACATCTAAGCGACATTTCAGGTGGGCCCACCAATGTGTGGATGGGTTGCTCCGACTGGCCGTTTAATTAGGAGCGAATATATGCACATTTTAATATATGCTAATCATCAGATGATTATTGGTCTGGTTTAAAGTCACGTACCAAACTGGTTCTCTTTACCTGTATACAAAGGTGAATTGTCCAGGTAAGAGTCACACCAGAATAGACAATAGTAGGAATTTAGATCTTGGAGTGCTACGGAAAACATCTTCAAATTCAACCTATTTCTAAGTGTAAATTAAGCTGTAAGTTATATCATTTACCTAAAATTACCAATATGAAACTTTTCATGGCGATTAACTTTAGACAACTATCATTTAGTAAACAACATTCTAGAAACCACCTCGAAAATTTCTTTAATTCAATAACAATCATCTTCAAACAATCGCAAACGTTTTCGAAACGAAACATTAAGACATTTGGAATTAAGACATCACGTTACATAATATTATTTAGACACTATTCAAAACATTTCACGATTCATTAATTCCAAGAACTTATTATAGGTTCTTTCAAAAAAATATTCTTGTTTTCTTTCACATATAAAGTCACTATACCAATCTTAAATGCTTTCATCTCACACGTTTTAATTATATCACATTTTATTAATCATTTTCCAAAATTATCCCATATGTTTCAGATTCGGCAATATACGACTATTCCAAAAGGTCTTTATTATTCGTTTATTGTTTCAAAATCAAAGTTCCCAAATCCCATTGCATCTATTATAATGCATGATAGAAATAGTTGATGACAATTTACCATGAAAATAAGAAATGTACTCACATTTTACTTTTAACTCACGACCTTACCCCGATTTCTCGTCTTTCAACACGATTCGATGACGGCAACCGTTCACCTACCCCGATGGTGTCAATACAATAGTAATTTCTAATATGCATTAATTGCCGCACACACAAATGAAGAAATAACACCACTGTTTTTACAAACTTGGCTAATTTCAATTTCTACATAGTGGGGACCTCCGTTGAAAAAGGTATATAATTTAGAGCCTCGGAGAGCCGTCGGAGAGGTAATATTGCAGTGACCAAAAAACTTGCAAGATAGCCCAAAATCACTTTGATTAATTTTCGAGGAAATTTAGTAAATAATAAACGCATAGCCGTAAGATACTTAGTCACCTAAATATTTAAAGAACTTAGATAAACACGTATAGTAGTTCTCCCGATATTATAGTAATGACTTGTATGCAACATGTTTACGCTGATCTAATTTATGCAAATTCCTACACTGGTGTGTAATCGTGATCAAATCTTATGCAATTTACGGATAACGCAAACTATAAAAAATACTTCTAAAAGCGAGTCATCCTTGTACTATAATTAAGTTGCCCTGTATATAGGATTGTCCTGTTATTACTGTATGATAGGTTTCTACCCTCAAATTCTACCGTTTTGAAAGGCTGATGTTTTATTTTATTTGATTGAAGAAATTCTGTCAGCTTTCTGGTTATCTTTTGCTTTGTTATATGATGCCTTCAGTAAAAAGTAGACACTGTTCACAAATTCGCTGCTCCGTATCATGGCAAGCATGAACTTGGCATCCAATATAATTGCACACATACAATTACAACCATAGTAACAAACTCTTAACGATGTCTAGATATCTCCTTCTTGCAGCATATCATTATTTTAAAACTATCTCTTTAAATTCCATTTTTCATAACAGCATGCAGAAATGGATTTACTGATGATACGTAATTCTTTGAAATACAAAATGGCTTAAAGGCCACATTCTCTATAGGTTGGTGCCTAATTTCATCTTTATTCGATTGACTGATTGATAAATGCTCAGTTTGCCCAATTTCGGGTTGTTTTGGAAATAATATTTATACTTAGACTCGATTATAGATTTGCTGTTTTGTTATATCATACTTAAAATACAAAGTGGTGTTCACAAAATCACTCCTCTATATTATACCAAGAATAAACTGGGGATTAACTGGGCCTGCACACACATACACACAATTACGGCCATAGCATTAACTCTTAGCGATATCTCAATATATATTTCTTACAAGTTACGATTACCTTAAATCTATCTGTAAATGTCATACTCATATCAACATACAAAATGGATTTATGTTAAATTAGCTGATGATATCAACGCAGAAGCGTACACATGCTAAAGTTGTACATGTATACTTCAACGATAATTAACACAGAAACAACATAGAAAGGAATACAACAGATTATATAATCTGATGTAAATAATGCCAAGGCCTTAACTGCCTTCCTAAGCTTTTTCAATTCAAGTCTGGCTCTTTGGGTATATCTGATCTCGAATATTTCAGCGTTCTGGTCCCATCCGCTACATTTAGTATTGCTTAGCAATTCGAGATTGTGATAATTCCGCTTCAGCAATAGTTGCAGTTTCACTGTTTCCATTCCTAATCTTCACATGCATCCAAAGTGTTAAGCTTGTAAGATTTTGTCTCGTCTAAATCTACGGTTAAATTCGGAACCTCGGATAATTAATTTCCATAATTTTTATATTTTGCCGTCTGTAATCCTTCAGGGAAAAGAATATATTTCAGAGCCTTAAATGATGGGCATTTGCTTTTCATTTTAGACAAAGTTATACTTCTTAATTTCATAAAAACAGCTGTATTCAAACCCAGATTGATTCACAATCTGACAATGAAAGCAAAAATCGGGAAAGAATGCTATCATAACTACATCTCTTGGAATTATCCCTGTAGATATAGGAAGTAACCCAGAGCTTTATTTCTATCAGTCTATTATTGATGAATAGAACAGGTCTGGTTGTGTGAAGTACACATGCATAGAAAATAACAATCACGCAACCAATTAAAACTCGGATAAAAGCTTTCTTTGCCGCTTGATCACGACGGTAAATAAGTGCATCTGAAACGAGCTAGTAACGATCCCAACTGATAAACTAAACATCAATGATGTAGTAGCTCAACATATATGTTGGAGTGGTATAAGCCTGTTTTTACTTTTGGTGGGTATTGGGTACTTAATTCGTGTATGATGGGGTCGTTAGGAAAAGAATACACGTTTGATGTATATTTCTTTTGAAATGCAAGTAACAGGAGCTTTAATCTGTTAATATTGTTTGAATATGTGATGCTAGAACATCAATGATGTAGCAGCTCAATATAATATTGGAGGGTGGGTATAAGACTGTTTTTGCTTGGTGGGGAATTACATTGGGTATGGGGTTGTTAGGAAAGAAATACATGTTTGATTAGCAGTTGCAAAAAAAGCTGGGAATGTCCGGAAGGGTAGGTAAACCTTACAGGATCCCAAAATCGATTTGAGTCTAGACCTGAACGATGACACTGCAATATCTTTGTTATGGGCCCAGAGCGCCAGGGATGTCTGGAAGGAACTCGGGGCAAGGGGAAGAAAATCACTTATTTGACAGTAATTAAGGGACAATTTTCATTTTTTAAAAGGGGCATTTTGTCAGTTTTTGAAAAAGTGGAGGAAACGTGCTGGTTTATACACATATGGTTTGAGCATAGGCGGGATTTAAAGTAAGCAAGGGGACACTTTCTCCACCCTCCTTTTTGTCCAAATGGATACTTTTGTATAGTGATGTGTTGTATCTAAGCGTGATTTTGTGACCCCCCCCCCCCTCCCTTTTCTTCTATCACACACACACACTTTTGACTTTCTTACACTTTCAGTAGGCAAATCCTAGATTGGAGAGCCAGGACCTATGTTGACATTTACCCATTGGCAGACTGGGCGAATAGGTAAAATGCTTCTTTTGAAAATTTCTGCTTAAAAAATTATTGTAAGCATGCCCCTCCCACTACGGCCCTCGGTGTCGATTTCCTGGCAAAATGACATGCTTTAGTTGTGTCAAATAAAAACTAAATGTATGTAAAAACATATGTATTATGTAGTATTTATGAGTAAGTAGATTTTGTTTTCAAGCCTTAAGAGAATGACCTAGAATAATTTCATATAAGTTTCAAAAGGGCGCTTTCTGCCAGGTCCGCCCTCAACTTTAAAAAAGGCACCTCCTTCCCCCGTCCGCCCAACTTTGAAAAAAACACCTTCTGCCCCCCATACTCTAGGGCATATATATTCTATTGACGCCGTGGTTCCGACATCGCTGCAAAGTGCCAAAGTCCCCACGGGCCTTTAGGAGTTTAGTTGCCTCATTGCGTATTGGAGCTTTAATAACGTTTGAATATGTGAAAAATGTTTTTCAAATATGCCTACAAATCTGAAGCCTCAACAGCAATATTATGCAAGTTTTGTTAACAATGTTGCTTTGGAGGAAAATTGAAATCATAAACAGAAATGCTAACAGCAAAGTACTGTATGTATAAAATCAATATGGATTTAACATCCTTGCAACAAGACATGATTTTAACTATGGCATATTTTCCCACATTGTTAATATATTAGCCACTTGAAGCAAATAATACATTATCAAAGTTTTGTTGTACTAGGTAGCCCAAAACTTTTTTTAGAAAAGGATAAGTACACGTTTAATATATAATATTATATCGTTACCGAATATAACCTAGACCTTCACGGGACGATTATAAATTCATGTTATCAGGCTTGTAACTTAAGAGAACTCTAGATATAATTTTTTTCCCTTGAGCATCACATTTTTATGTAGTTAAATCATGCTGTGTACACTTGAGAATATATAATCTGTTAGACCCTATGCCTTACTTATGAAAAAAAAGAAGGTTTAATCCATGCGTCTGTGACATCCCGCCTTAATTGATTTCTGGAATTTGATATTTATTGGCCTACTCCCCCCCCCCCCCTCTTCACCCAAAAAAAAACCCTACTAAGACGTCAACAGTACAAAAATTCAAAACTGGGCTCCTTAATTTATCTTTCAACAACCCATGTCTACGCAAGTCATCCCTCTCCTTAGAAGATTGCACCAGCTACCAATTAAAGCACGAATACATTTCAAGGTCCTCACTTTAGTTAGCAATTCCATTTATGGCTTATCACCAGGCTAACTTATCTGAAAATATTTTAATACAAGATTGCAAACGTACCACCCGTTAATCTGTTTTGATTACAAAGAACATGCGCCATGCAGTGGCGTATCGGAGTGGGGAAGGAAGGGGAGTGGGGGAGGAAGGGGAGTGGGGGAGAAGAAAGAGGGGGGGGGTTCAAGAGGCAACTTGCCCCCTGGCGACATTCTGTAAATAAAATGTTAGTAGTGGGATTTAATATTCAGAAAATTAACTGTAAGAAAATTGATATATAAGGTTAAATATCGCCCAAATTTCTTCGACTGTGTTTGGGCAAATTTCTTTAATTCCTTTCATTTTTGGGCATGGTCTTTTTAAGATTGTCTTCAATTTTCAAAAATTTCCTTTAATTTGGGGGAATGTTGCCAGAATTTACCAAAATTTCCAATAATTTTGCATGCCCGGGAAGGTAAAATCTTACCAGGGGCAGTTATTCCCTTCTCCCAGCGTCTCACACCTTTTGATATAGCCTGTTTTTGATAATCATACTTTGCCCCCTCCGGTACCGAAAACTGAATACACCATGCACTGGCGCCTCGCTCTCCAACAAGTGTCCAACATACATAATTAAGCTTTTTATAGCTTTTAAACCCAAGTTATCATGATTATAGCCCAAACGAGCAATTAACTACAATGCTATACCCCACTTTGGCTATACTGTGGAACAAATGTCAAACGGGCTATTGAAGCCCAATTGGCACATGATTTAAGGCTCGAACCAATTAAAGCAGAGTTTTTTATACTTCGGAAATAATCGGCGATATTTTCCGAGTCAATGTGCTAAATTGATTCGGATCGCCTGAGCGAAAACCATTTTTGGTGAGATTTAGAATGGAAAATTCGTTAAAACTACGCACCAATACTAAGTGTTGTTACATACACGGATCGATCTATGTAATGCAAATATAACAACACAGTAAAATGTCGAAGAAACGCTTAGGATATGATAAACGCTGCAAAAATAACACTCGTATCTGAACGAAAGTCTGGATTATGCGCTATAGGGATTTCTTAGGCTCAGAATCCCATAAAGGGTTGTTGAGCTGAAAACAATAATCACTGTCGATTCTAGAGTCGCACAATCACGTAACACTCCCCAAAGCAAACATGGGAAATAATCAAAACTCACGTTTGTGACTGAAACTGCCCACACAAAGTTTACTAACAAATCTGTCATGCCGACAGTAAATCTGCAATTGATAAATTGAAAATGTAACAAGAAAGTAATCCATAGAGTTGCTGATCTGATAACCTTAATTATACAGCATAGTGGGGAAATACCTAGTAATGGGGAAGAATGGGTAAAAGTGGTCACTAGCTTGTAATCTTTAACCTTTGAACTTTTGACCCCAGAGCTTACTGGACACAAGTGCATGTACCATGTGATGCAAACATAGAATTCATTGGTATAGGTCTTCCACTTTCGGAATTTAAAGCGGCACAAAAATTGTACAATTGAGTACGTAATTACCTCTAAAATCACATACTTGACCTCTGACCCTTGACCTTAATCACTGAAACAACTTCTGATTTTTTTCATATTTTTACATATTTTACATTTTCTATATTTCATGCTCATATCTTTATATATATATATATATATATATATATATATATATATATATATATATATATATATATATATATATATATATATATATACATACATATCTATATATATATATATATATATATATATATATATATATATATATATATATATATATATATATATATATATATATATATATATATATATATATATATATATATATATATATATACATATCTATCTATCTATATATATATATATATATATATATATATATATATATATATATATATATATATATATATATATACACACACACATATATATATATATATATATATACACACACACATATATATATATATATATATATATATATATATATATATATATATATATATATATATATATATATATATATATATATATATATATATATATATATATATATATATATATATATGAGTAGATATATATATGTAGATATATATATATATATATGTAGATATATATATGTAGAATATATATATGTAGATATATATATATATCTATAAAGGTAGGTCACTTTCTAACGCGACTTTCGAACCGTATATGAAAATTACTTTTTTTGACCACTCGCGAATCTTAATTACATTTTTTGACTCAACCCGCATTTGCTGGAGACTCCCTTCTTCGTTTATAAGCCACAGTACTTGTTCTCTTTTTCTGATGAGATGTACAAACGATGGATTTTCTACCGACATTACAGTCATGACTGTAAAGGTTCAACAATTTGCTGCAAACCAATTGAAGTGCTACTTCTTCATGACGTCATCGCAATGTTTTCTTGGTTTGCAGCAAAATGTTGCGCTTTTACACTGTCATGACTGTAATGTCGGTAAAAAATCCATCGCTTGTACATCTCATAAAAAAAGAAGATATACTGTGGTTTATAAACGAATAAGAGAGTCTCCAGCAAATGTGACTTGAGTCAAAAAATGTAATTCAGATTCGCAAGTGACCAAAAAAAGGAATTTTCATATACGGTTCGAAAGTCGCCTTAAAAGTTACCTACCTCTTTATATATATATGTATTAAGTATATAGGTTGCCGTAACACTGGGAACATCTGTGGTTCGCAGATTCTATTAACAAGGAAATCGCACTAGCTACGTAAATTCGATTTTTCGCGGAACACCGATTACCATGCAACGTGGAATAATTTGCGTAATACGGTCATGTGGGATGCATATTCGTCAACGATGGCAGGGTAAAAGTTTGACGAAAAGATTATTTTCAATATGATTTTTTGAATTATTTGGATTTAAGCGTTAGTTTTTGAGAAATTTGGTGTCAAAGTTAGGTCCTAAAATTTATAGGGTACAAAAAGTGGTCCATATTTGCCGTTTTCCTGACTCAACGGACACTAATTATCACATTTTAAGACTAAATTCGTGAAGGTGACATTGCATGCATCCGATACATACTTAATTTGCGATGTTGTGACCATGAGAACATGACAAAAGCTTCTGACAAATTATTCACCAAATTTCGTAATTTCTTCATTTTTATTATGTGAGTAGTATAAAGAACGAGGTTAGAACATTTGATTCAGAGTTGACTTTTTTTTTGTATAGAGTTAGGTTTGTTGCCTAAATTTCCCGGTCAAAACGCATACGGGGAAGTTTAGGCAACAATCCTAACTTTGAAAAAATTCATAAAAAAATACCTCTAAATCAAATGTCCTCATACTTTAGGGAGGAGGATTTACTACGTTATATAAGTTAGATATATAGTATTCGGTATATTATAATACGTACGTACTGTACTGTACGTACAGTACCGTATAGTCCCTATTCATGGCATACCTAAAACCAAATGTGAGATGACACCCAACCTTCCGACGACGGCGAGTGAACACACAATTACAATGACGGGGTCGTCGCCTGCGTATTCGGTCATGATAATAACAATGCTATCACGAAACGCTTAATACGACCCGGACGAGAAGACAGGTACGACGTACGGACAGACATAACATCGACAACCAAGTCAATGTCCACGGCCTTTGATAACCAGTTGTGGTACACTGGCGTGTCTACCCACCCCAGGCTTGAACCCAGGGCCTCGTGGTCTTCCGGGTGGTACCTCGCTTATATAGATCAATCTTGAGGTTGATTTCCGGTTTGACTTCCGGAACCTAGCTCTGGTATGCTCAACACTGCCAGGCGTACTAAGTTAAAACATTTGAATCAGAGTAAGGTTTTGCTTTCTGTTTTAAATCTATGTACAAAATTAGGTTAGCTCCCGAAAAGCAGGGGTAAAAATGCAGAACACTTCTTCCAGCTGAAAGTTTGGGTAAGAATTAGTCAATGTATCATTAATGAGGGAGGCTTCAACATTTTGCCTGGGACAATATCGCCATTTTCTTCAGTGATATATTTAACTGTTAAATTTTAAGAATGCTGAATATTATCCGTAGCAATGAGCTCAATATAACCAACTTCGATATAACAGAATTATAAAAGAATTCAACAGTAATACAAATTTGGGATGACCATTTTATTTGTATACAACTTGGTGTTGTAAGAGTATGTGCCAAGAGATCATACGAAACTGCCTTGAATCTGCAGTGTTCCTGACTCAGCCGATACAAAATAATGCAAGAAAGTAATGAATTTGTAGGTTAAGCATACGTTTTGATCTTTCCTGAGATTAGCGTGCTGTTACAAGTACTTTTTCATGTATAACGGAACAAAAAAAGCTCATAATTTTCAGTACTTTGAATACTATATTGCATATGATAGCGTCCGCAAATCGTAACATGACGTAATGAATAACAACATTAACAGCCAATGAGAGCACAGAACACTATCGTGGAAGTATTTTGCTCGTTTCTGACAAGGTCAATGCGAAGTTGCCTTGAATTTGCCGTATTCGTGACTCAGCTGACAAATAATAATGCAAGAAAGTAATGAATTTGTGCGGGAAATATATTTTTTGAGTTTTTTCTGAGATTTTCGTGCTGTTGCAAGTATTTTTTAATGTATTAAGCCTTCAAAAACGTAAGCCCGTATTTTTCCGTTTTTTAATTGTTTTCGCCTATAAATTTAACCTTTTCTTTTCTGTTCTTAACAAAGGTATTATTATTTCCGAGAAATCATGCTATCATTAGCAATTTGTAAGTTAGCCTGTTTCCGTAGGTGTTATAGTCGTCAAGATATCACATTTTAAAATGGTATGTTTTCTGCTCATTAAATATGCATAGTGCGAAAATCTATGCATACATTCCAAAGAGAAGAAAGCTCTTTTCACGGCTGCGCGGACTGACTGATAGTGGGTTAGTTGTCATTACATCACTGTATAGCCATGAATGCATTTAAAGAGTAGTTTACAGTACTCAAATACATAGTCTTCTATCTGTCTATTGTTGCACAAAATGTTACATATTCTGTTTCATTGCAATCGAAAATAGTGTGAAATTAACACACCAAAAAATGCTTGATAATGTAGAAACTGTTTCTCATGGAAACCAGACTTTAGGTAGAGTTCTACACTTAAAAGTAAGAAGTGCTGGTAAATCAGTTTAATGGAAATTTTGGTCCTTATCTTCACCTTCTTCAATAAGTAGTTGGAAAAGTTAAAAACTGATCTCAGCCAGTCGTAAATAGTCGCTAACTCAATAGCTATGAGGCATAATTATTGTCCGTAGTGTCATGCAAATAGTTTGCAAATTAAAAAAACTTCCTACGTTAAGCTCAAATAAGGTACCGCTCGGGTTTTCATTTTGCACTTCTCTAGGTTTGTCGCTACGAATTGTTGATAACTTTTGTTGTTTATCGCTTCAATCTTCCCACTGCAAATGTCACCTATTAAAATGCATTCCTAATGCATACACCGTATATTTCTAGAGTTCTTTTAATTCAAACAAAGTAATTGTGCAAAATGCTCTCTAATCCTCTATCTATTTAAGCATTGTGTGAAGATTCCGCAAACTTAGTTGACTATTTGCCAGTTACTCACTTCACCAACCATTAACAAGTAAGATAGTAGATATTCCATAATCACAGGTGACGAGATTTGTAAATCACTTGACGTTTTCTATTTGCAACATTCAATGGACAAATGGAAATGGGGAATATATTGCATCAATTTGTCGTGCATTAAGAGAATAATAGACAGAACACTCTAAGAGCCACCATTCTTATGATTTTTAGGGCATAATGGTCAGATGGTTGAAAGAAATTAGATCAACGATTATTCTTCATATCGATTATCAGAATCTCATTTAAGAGTATTACCAAGAATTTCAAAATAAATATTCGAACTACTCCATAATCATAAACTGATAAGTGACGAGATTTATATAGCATTTTACCTTTGTCATTAGCAGAACATTCATTGGACAAATGGAAATGAGGAATATATTACATCAATTTGTCGTGCATTAAGAGAACAGTAGACAGAACACTTTAACTGTTTAAGTACCACAATTCTCATGATTTTTAAAGCATAATGGTCAGATGGTTGAAAGAAAAAAAGATCAACGATTATTCTTCATGATCAGATTTTTACTTAAGGATATTACCACGCTCGCTCGTATCTTATGCTGATTTTTCCCCCAAATGGAGATGACAATAATAATGAGGTATACATACTGCAATAACATATAACCCAATTAGTTTAAACTATATTGAAGCAATGTTTCAGGTTTGCCTTCCAAGTGTTGAATTGGACCAGAGCTCCGATGGGTAGTGCAATTAGGGGCCATGACAAGTAAATATATTCAAAGGAGTTTTGACCAAAATATTGCGTACCGAACTGGTTCTCTAATATTAACGTGGTAAGTAATAACATTTCTATTGCGTCATCAAATCACTATAGGCCTACGCCTATTCAAAAAGAGGTACATTGCCAGATTGCAAGATAGGTTAACTAACGAGATCAATTTTATGAGCAAATATGATGTCAAGGAGCTTTGGAAAATAGAATAGCAATTCTAATTTAATGTAGCAGAAGTAACACTGCAACAAATGAACATTATTGAATTTTGAATAAGTAACTTGGTTCATTAAAGGTTCAGATATACGAGCTAAAAAGCACCGCACTTTGGGTCACACACACGTGACAAGCCATTCCTATTCAAAGTGCTACTAGGAAGTTGAGCAGCAGTAACATGTGAGGTATCATCGTACTCAGCAGCTTGATATAACTCGCTTATTTTAGTTTGCTTCTAAAACAATCATTAAGTGGATTGTTTGTTTACGGAATACCAGCAACGAAGAATATTTCCCATTAGGTTAACGAGTGTGCGAACGATAGCTCTTTTTTTATAGACCTTTCCAAACCGAGTTTAGCCAAGCGAACATTATTTCTTCTGTACTTCGACCAATCGATGTTGGGGGAATTTTTGCTTTGTTTCTCAACCGATCAGGTGCAGTTTTGGAGGAAAATTTTGTAAGAACGATACGCGCGCTTATTATATCATGTACAATGCACGTGTGATAAGTGTTTAAAATCATTTTTATTAAACTTGGTTATATGCCGTGCGTGAATTGTGCGGACGGTCAAGATTCCCCCAGAATTTAATTAAACGACAAATTTCCCCCAGTAGGCCTATACCATTGGTCCTTAAAAGACACGTGAATTTCAGCCATAAGGCATGAATCAGATTAGTTTTCCAGAAAATGCCGATTCATTAAGATCTAAATCAGCCTAAAAATAACAAGCAGAAAGCGGCTTACTAGAGGCTATGTTTTGTCAACTTTTCTATATTCTATCGAAACCTGGACTTTAAATTAACATGTTGTGAAGAGATTGATGCTTTTGAAATGTGGCTTCACCGGAAAATGCTTAAAATCCCATACACACACACACATGTGTAACAAATATGTTTTAATTAAAGTAAAGGCAAGAAAGGCTTAAACCTCATTAATCTGATAGCCCAAAGCTATCTCAAGTATTTTGGACATGCTGTAAACAGGTAAAGGGAGACAAACTTCAGAAGCTACTCATTACGGGGAAGGTAAATGGCAGACGGGCTCGAGGCAGACCATGGAGGACCTGGCTGACACATAAGATAGAAATAAAAACTGGACGGGTCTGAAATGTATGGAGTGAGTCAGATATGCAGATGATTGCCTCCACTGGAAAGTTTGGAAACGGATGACTGCACATCTATCTTCGAAAGTTGCGGCCTTCTGGTTACTGGTAACTGAGGAGAAAATTTTATCAACCAGGGTTAAATGTTCCATCTTCCTTGACAGTGACACTCAATTTATAATGAAAAATGGACGTTCTACAGTCTGGGAGCAACCCGAAAAACTGAGTACTTTTGAAATTCCCCCCAAATTGGGCACTTTGATGTATTATGTCATCGCATGAGCCTACACATTTGACTAGCCCACACTAAACGTATGGGGTTTCTCATTTTCCGCTCCGGATTGTCCAAAATTTTACTGGATTTGGAGACGGAGACGGAGATTGCTCATAATCTGTTTGATTGATTTTCTCAAAAAGGCGATAATGAAATTAAAAAATCAGCGGCGAAAAGTTTTGAATATCTATTTACTATCTGTAACCCTCACCGCTGCCCATTTCAATATTTCATATTTAATAATAGCAATTCCATCTTCCTTTTACCGTCAATTAATTTTGATATCATTTGCAAAAAATAAGCAAAGTATCTCCTAATAAATCATTACCTTCTCGAAATTATGAGCAAAATTCGTTCAACACATACACTTTTAAAAAACTGTTAAGACTTTTGTCCGGGATTGTCTGACTTTTCCAAATTGGGATTGAATAAAGAATTTTTATATTAAAAATTAAGAAAGTTTTGGAAGTTAATACTATTTTAATCGCAGGTGCCTTCTTCAGAAGTTTCGTACAGAAGGTATCAAAAAAACAAATTCTGTCATACTGCAGGTCTGAAAATGGCGTACTTTTATACTGCAGGTGTCAAAAATGTGTTTTTTAAAATCTAAACTGCAGGTATAAAAAAATCACACATTTATGTAGTGCAGGTACAACAAATTGCTGCTCTCAAACTACAGTTACGGGCCCTCAAAAAAAGTCACATACTGCAGGTATGATTTTGAATTTCTGGGCGGCACATTCCTACCACTAAAGTATGGAACAGCACCCTCCAGGTTCCATCACTCGGCATAGTCAACTGACGGTGGCCGCCTTTCCCTCAGATTACAACGATTCAGTGGAAAAGTAGGTAAAGCTCTCACCAGTTGTTCCCGGCGTGCCATTTAGTCCGGGAGCAGCCCGAAAAACTGGGTACTTTGAGATACCCAAAAAATTGGGTACTTGTATGTATAACGTCATTGCATAAGCCTACACATTTGACTAGCCCACACTAAACGTATGGGGTTTCTCATTTTCCGCTCCGGATTGTCCAAAATTTCACTGGATATCCTGAAATATTAGAGACGGATAGTAAATAGATATTCAACGCTTTTTGCCGCTGCTTTTCGAAATTCATCGTCGCCTTTTTGAGAAAATCAACAAAACAGATTGCTTATAATCAGAGCTTTAAGGGCTTCGCCCCTTGGACGCCTACCGGGGCTTCGCCTCTGGACTCCACCAGGGACCCTTAAGCGGGCCCCTAGACTCCACGCCAAAAAGTCGAGCGCTAGTCAACTACGCCACTAAATATCGTGTCGGTTCAATTCAATCCTCCCCCCCCCCCCAATTTAAAAATCCTGGCCACGCCACTGTACACACACACACATACATACAATTTAGACCACATGTAAGCATATTACAATAAAAGGACTGACTGGCAGTTTATAGTTTACCAATTGAACCTTTGTCGAACGAATACAATATAATTTCGTTGATATATCATTTGCGATTTTTTTACTTTTGAGGTTTTAAACAATTTATTTTAGTGTTCTGCAATAGAATAGCAACGATTCAAAAGAAAGGTCGATATTCAATATTTAGGCCTAGTTTAAAAAAAACCAAACTGAAAGATTAACATCATTACATTAATACTCACTACCCTTTATAATGTTAGTAACGTTAATGTTATCGTCTGTACTTGGTTGTACCAGCATAAAACGTTATTCACAAGAGCACTTGAGAACTTTGGTTCACTCAGCATCGTTCTTGATAGAATAATGCAGGTTTGTCCTCAATCCATATATAACTTCAAACCACTAGAGGAAAGCATCGAATAAGAATTTCACAAATCATTCCAATTCTACCATATAGAAATTGTACAGAAAATTTATTGTAGAAGAGCACTGATCTCCTTTTTGAGGAAACTTATATTTACTCAAAAAATAATTTGAAGTATTCTCTATAAAATCTCGTCCAAAATGGTTGTATTTCGTTGGAAGTGTGCTCTTTGTTTTTTATTTGTAATTGATCTTGGGCATTCTGCGAATATTCTCATCTTTCCAGGTTTAGGTGAGAAAACGCATTGTTTGATACCTCGCATGATCGGAGAGAGACTAGTAGACAAAGGTCATAACGTAACAATGTTATTAAGCTCGATTTTTGTCAATTCATCTTGGCATTCGACAGCTTCTGATCGTGTTCCCGTTATTTCTCATCAATCCATATTCGAACGAGATTTCATTATAGGTACAATAGAAGAATTCATTTCAAAATCTGTCAAAGGAGAAATGAGTGCAGATGTGTATTTCAAGCAGCTTGATAGATCCATCGAGTTCTTTTCTGGTGAACTTGGTTCCGTTTTAGGTGACTATGAAATAATGACACGTCTAAGTCGAGAGAAATTTGATCTCGCAATTATTGATCCATTTGCTCTGTTTCCTTTATTAGTCGTCGAAAGATTAGGAATACCTTTCATACCCGAAAGTCCGGGAGTTATGCCCACAGCATTGGCTCGGCTGTTTTCCCTACCAGGTAATCCAAGCTATGTTCCAGAGGGTATGACCGCCCTTTCCCATCGGATGACCTTCATAGAGCGAGTGCGTAACCTCATGAATTCCGCTAGTTACATACCTTTCAAGAGAATATTTCTGAATGGATTTGACTTTATGCGTGTTGCTTGGGATGTCAACTCAGAACTTACTACGGCACAAGCTCTGACGAAAATGAACATGTGGGTAGTAAATAGCGGTTTTGCTATGGATTATCCAAGACCATTCATACCGCAAAGTATAATGATGGGAGGTTCTTTGGCACGTATGTCGTCTCCGCTCGAGCCGGGTGTAAGTATGTTACTCTGCGCATTCATCACTCCAAGTACTCTGAACATCGAATTTTATAGCATAATTTACGAAAATCCGTGATCCTATTTTGCACATTACAGCTGACAATGTAGTTTTACTAACCTAAATATACCAGTCCTTCAGTTTAGGTATTTTCTGTAATTTCATATTCATATTCACGAAGGGTTCACAGTAGCATTTCGAGGAACTATTAATTCGCAAACGTTTTCATAGTGAACACTATGTACGTTCACCACACGATAAATCCACACATACTGATGGCAACTGGAAGTTTTGTAATTACATAACACTGAGATTACCTAAACAGCTAAAGCATCACCACTACATACTTATTATTAAACAATAAGGCCCCGAAATATTAAGGAGACAAACGACGCCATTCCCATGTCATCTAGTAAAGTATGTTCTACTCAAACATTTCTTGTAGTTAACGGATTAAAGAATTTTTTCAGGGTTAGCACTTGTGACGTGTACAAATTGACAATCGATCAATGTGGGTAAGGTCACCGACGTGCAAAAGTTTAGAATTACACCGGTGTAAATAATCGTTGTAAAATAGCACCCCGAGGCACAATTCTATCAAATCGGTATATGAAAACAACTTTTTGAACTACAACACCGCTAGGCTGCTAGGAGGGTAGGAAACCCCGTACGAAACACTATCAACCAGTCAAACCTCTCTGAACAGCTTGCTAAAATAACTGCAACCTCTGTTTAATCTATATCTTCCTCGGTGGGGATTTCAAGCCAACACTGCATTCTCATGCAACTCGGGGACAACTTCTTACATTTGTAGAGTTTGTACAAAAAATACTTTTATACATATATATTGCAAAATACCAATTATTCTGCAATTAGAAGAAGCGGTCATATTTACATTCTTCCCAAACGTTGAGACTTAGAAAACGCAGCTGTGTAAATTAAGGACAGCAATCAGATTTATTATTCATTATGACTACTGGGAGAAAACATGGTTGAAAAGGCAATAAACAGGCAGAGACAATGTCACTTAAATTATTTTGAAATGAAATAACACCATAAAATAACAAAACATTTTTTCAAACTCGGTTACAAATTGATCATTGTTTGATTGTATAGTTTTTTGATTTTAAAGCATAAACGTGCAATAAATGTTTAAAAAAAATACACTATTTAAATGATAAAGAATACAAAAAGTTCGATGATTTTTATTGTATTTTTTCTTTCATTTCTTGAATTGGATAACCATTATCCATTATATGTACTGTACTATTCATAACATTTGCAGGAAATAAAGGAGTTTCTTGACGGCTCTGACGAAAATGGAGTGGTTTTAGTATCCCTTGGATCGTTTGTTACAGCCCTTGACGATACTAAGCTCCGCATCCTTGCTGGCGCATTTTCGCAACTTCCTCACCGAGTTCTGTGGCGATTAATGCCTGAAATGGCCCCTGATAATCTTGGAAATAATACTAAGATAGTGGACTGGATTCCTCAAAACGATATTCTTGGTAAGTAATTAATGGTAGGCAGGTTGGAGGCCGAGTGGGATATTACATAAACCACCCATACATGCCATTTAATCATCAAAAAAGTTGAATACGCTCTGACAAGAATAAAATACATTCTGCTTGAAAATTGGAGGATCTAAGTAGGTTAAAAGCATGAGTTTAGAGTAAGGGGATCAAGGGGAGGAGTCCCTACAATTTCAGACAAAACTCGTTGGAATAGTCACACATTCCGCTGCACAAATATTTGTTACAATCGCAAACAAGCGTTTTTAAAGGAAACCTTAAAAAACACTTCATCAGTTCGGTTCGTACCGCCGATCGGGGTCTCATCAAATCCCAGATCAGAAAATTCAAGCATGCGCACTGAGCTTACAGTGTTATATGGAAGCCGCCATTTTTATTGTGAAGTTTCAGTCATCATTAGACGCTTATCAGTCGTTTCATTAAAGGTTTGTTTGCTATATTTATATTCAATTTCGCGAAAGTATAACAACTTCGTTACTATCACGCAGTTATTGCTAAATAATTTTCACAAATCTCGAATTTATTTCTCATAATTTCAGAAAACCTTGTTAAGCGCGACTGCCTAACAGAAACACGTAACAAGAATTCATTACTTTTCTTCAAAATTTTTGAAAACCGTATGGTGAAAAGATAATTTATATGCCATTATTTTAAATCGTGAAAAAAAATTTAAGCTTTCGCTCGAAATGTGTCTTATTCTTTAGTTATTCCTACACAAACTTTGAATTTGGATAGATGCATTTTGGGATACTTCTGTAAAGGATCCCCTGATTGGGAGAACAAAACTGTTCTTCGATCGGGGGTACGAACCGGGCTGTTCAATGCAAATGATTGTTTGAGCAAAATAAATGTCCCATTCTACAATCTTTTTCCTTTTCCAAAGCTGATTCTGGGACTGATCCCCATTTAATGTTAACCATTCTTAAAACAAACTTTTTGACCTGAATATTTAATAGGGGGAATGCTAGTTTAAAATTTAATGAAGAAATTGGCTGTCACATAATGTAGTTTAACACTTAAGCAGTGTGAAGAAAAGAAAAAAATGTGCAACAGTTTTGCCAAAACTGTATCTTTTCGCTAGTATGTTGCAGTCCTGCTGACAGTTATTGTTATGTGAACTCAAGTAATTACTAAATACTGATTTTTTTAGCTGAGGTTAAATGACAGAATGAAGACGAACCCCCATCAACACACGTAACACAAAAACAAGAATTGAAACCAAGGACCGAAGTATTTTGGATGGCATCCATAACTAGGACTTCACCCGCTTTTGTTCCAATTTTCCAAAAAAGGGTGATTCTAAAAATTCAGAATGGCTTTCAAAACGAAATTGGAAAGAGAAAAGTGGGAAAACTCATTGGAAAAATGGTACTTGCGTCAGTTTCCCTTACCCGAACATTTTCACGTCTCTTGCCATTTGATAATAACGAAGAGCCTTATTGCTAATTTATTGAAATGCATAAATATATTAACATATTAAGTTAACCGTTTTGAGAATGTTGCAATGTTAGTCAAAACAATATGCTATCAGAAATGCGTCATTTCATTTTGAAAATTCAATTTATTTTATTCTTGTTTTAGGACACCCTAAAATTGCCGTCCTCGTGAGCAACGCAGGTGGTTTAGGGGCATACGAGGCCACTTTTCACGGTGTCCCGGTTGTAGCTGTTCCATTCTTTACTGACCACGTTGATAATGCTGTCCGTTTGGTTACAAAGGGACTGGCTATTACTTTGGAGATACAAACAATGACCACGGAAAAAGTAGCAAATGCGATTTTGGACATTACAAACAACCCCAGGTAATCAAACATATTTTTCGATAAACTGTACAGCTGTATGGGAATTACAAAGTTAACTATCATACGCAAATTTTGGTCACAATTTCCACAAACTAATTGAAATCGTATGGACCCTATCATAACGTGATTATTTGATATTATTGATAATTAATTTATTGATCTTCGTTTCTTTCAGTAGGATTTAATTAGATCTATTCAATGTATAATGTATAACTTTTTAATCCCTGATAGAATGGCGTTGAAAATAAGCAGCAGGAAACTTCCGTAGTCGTCCGTAGGCTATTCATTCAAAAGCTCTTTACCTACAAGCCTAATCTTAATTTATAAACACAATACAATAGTGATCAAAGGTAGGTGGGTCAAATTCCCTCTTCCCTCGATTAATGCTGAAAGTCGCAGTTTATGATGGATTTGACAAAGTACACAACATTGAATGAGAGAGGTGGGGCAAAACGCCGTTTAAAATTGTTGAGCGAGTATTGTCCCAACACTTTTGGCCACCGAGAGCAAAATTTGGAAAAGACTTGCATGAAAGATGTGACTAAATGTTGGCGGCTTCCTTTTCGGTCATACAGTTTATAACTATCCTTCAAAATTTGATACAAACTTAGGATTTGTATACAGTATATATATAAGTTTGCAGTAGCCTAGTGGTTATGGCGTCGGTCCCGTGCTCAAAACTGCAAAAGCTATCAGGATAAAATCTCAGCCAGGGCGCTGTGCTGTGTCATTGAGCAAGACACTTTATCCATTTGCTCCAGCTTATTTAGCTGTGAAATGAGTATAAGCTTTGGCTGGGAGTTAATCTGCGATGGACTGGTGCCCCATTTAGGTGAAGTCAAGTACGTACTCTCGTCCGCTTCGCACCATGGCAATCATGAAATCGACTCTATAAGCCTTCGAGCCTTTATGGGATTTTACTTGTGTAAAGTATATCTGGATATTAGACCTAATGTTTGATATATTTTTTCTCTATAATATAAACAGCTACAAGAGGCAGGCGGAACGTTGGTCGGGAATTTTACAAGACTATCCAGACTGGGGACTTGACTATGGTGTTTTTTGGATTGAATTTGCGCTCAAACATGGCGGCGATGTTATACGAACAAAAGGGCAACTCTTAAACGGAATTCAGTTCTATCTTATTGATGTCATTTTATTTTTATTTTTGTTATTTCATCTTGTAGAATGGTTTTTGATAATCTTTTTCATTAGAGCAAAAAAGGCATTGGTACGTTAGGAAATAATAGTGCACAACCTTTGCTCCGATATGGATGAGAATCCTTCCTCTTCAGTTACCAGGTTACTGATCTGTTGAACCAGGGAGTTGTTCACAACTTCCTTGGTTGAACAAAGGGGAAAACAACTTTTGAACACCTTTTTAATCACAGTATTTTCTCATCAAACCAATGAACATCAAACCAATGAAACTCTGACATAAACTTCACCTTAGATCATTTACATTACACGCAACATACGAAAGTTGAAGGCCAGTTATCGTCTCTATAACTCAAAGGTAAATATATTTCAATTCTCGTGTTTTGATTGGTCGAAACACAATGGTGTAATGTGCACTTAAATTGTTAAGTCAATCATAATCGTTTTGGTATCAAATGTACGCCGCCACTTTTTAATCACGATAGATGGCCTTTAAAAGTTACGAGAACTTTTTTATTTAGCAAGGGGGTGTAATCGAGAGCACTTCCTAAAAGAGGATAACAAAAATCATGGGTTGTCTGGCTAGGATCAGGCGAACTCTAAATCTGCTGCTCAGTAAAAAAATGTCATTTACTGCTCTTCGTTAACTTTCAAGTCTGCAAGTGGAAATTGGGTGAACAAAAAGTAGTGTATGTGATTTTATCCACAAACATCACTCACAAGTTGACATTTTAATATCAAAGATGAAATATATATATATCTATAAGCAAGTAAATTTAACGCTTAGAAGATTTGTAGTTCAAATTGGAATTAAGATGTAGAATATAATGGGATACACAAAGGTAAGCAGACATGTACTAAACCTCGATGTCAAGAAACGGTTACAAACATACACTTTTGCATACTTGTTTAAAATAAATAAATGAAGTGGAATTTCAAACTCAATTTCATTCACACTCTTGTAAGATATATCTCATTTTCAACAGGTTTCGATAGCCAACTCTTTTTTTTATGACGTACGTATTTGGTTTGAAAGGTGGGAGAAACACATCACCAAAAATAAATTCAATGATGGCGTCAACTTATAGTCTTCATTGGAGAGTTGTTGAAAAACAGTTAAACTGAGTTTATCACCCCAATTTCCGTCGGTATTTCAAGATAATTTTACAAAATGTACTCCCGTTTCTTTTCTTCGCGGAAAGACAAAACGTGAACAATTTCGATTTTTCCGGAACGTCGTTGACATTCTTGTTAGGTTGCCGTCCCAAACCATCCTAACCTGCCTGTACAGACTATACACATATAGCTTTCTTTCCTTTGAAAAGACATAAAAGTTATATGGCAATATAGTGACAGAAAAGGGAGTTCGTAGGACATTAATCGAAATTTATGATCACTAAGTTAGGATCACTAGAGCACAAGAAGCACTCACGTATATCATTGTAATGCTAAGCTGCCCTTCCTAAGTGAGGAAGAAATTGTTAGAAATTCAGAAATGCGACGTTAGCAGGATTTACTGCGATTGAAGTGTTTACTCTTTGGGAGGTTTTCAACCGCAGGGAATGACGTGTTTCACTTTTAATCCTAAAAACAATTGTCAACTTGTGCTGTAAAGACTCTTCATTCATATGTATTTGTTTGAATTTCATAGAAATGAAACCATGTGTAACAGAATTGTTAATATCAATGTAGGAGAGAGAATATATGCTTATCCACCCATTAAGGATGCAATCTGACGTTCAACCTGTGTAGTGTCTAAAATTTTAAAAGGCTTAATAGGTTACAAATTCAATTTAAAAACATAGAGGTAATGTGTTTATAAACACAATTTAATTATATTTTTTTTGCGGGATTTCATAATGGAACGTCGAATTAAAATATTACATGTATTATAAGCTACAAGTTGCAATACGAAGCTGATAGCAGAAAATATTTTCTTTTGAAAAAATGAGAAATTGATAACTGCGACAGATCCTTTCCACTAGATAACAAGTTTGCCTATCAATTGAATATTTGTTTAGTGTGAAAATCACCTACTTGCAAAATGTTTGAGTTTGAAAATTTTACAGAGAATTAATCAAAAAATATATGGTCAAGTATAATATAAGTTTACCCGATGGTTAAGAAATATGGGCATCGTATGTATGCTTAACAGTTGAAATTATTTAAATTGGTGCCTGATATTTTAAAATATTATAAAATCATGGTCAATGTCTAGCTGATATTTATAAAGTTTTTTTAGTATGATAGTTTTGATAGATTTTAAAGCAAATTAGCTATAACGTTGCCGCTATGTACCCATACATTTTATTATTTCCGTTTGCTGACAAGCTTCAAAACTCTTGCTTTACAATTACAAGAAAAAGCGTGAGAATCTATAACGTAACTTTTCATAAGGCAACCCTTATAGAAATATAAAAGACAAAAAAAAAAAAAAACAGTCCGCTGATTGTGTTTGACGCAACGATCATCGAGTCTTAATTGTGGTGAGAAGCTGCATCATTTGTACAGTTGAAGGTGATCTCTCAGTTATATGGCTAGTCATTACTCTTGTGATACTAAGTCACATGCTACAAAATGATAAAAGTATGAAATGACGTCTCTCATAGACCAATTTCATTTAAAGGGGGAATCTTTTCTCAGTTAAATTCGTAAATTTGCGATGTTCCGGTTGTGGATCGTTTCTGTACTGCATCTGTTGTGTGTATGTATAGTATGCTGGTCACTTCCGCGCCGGGTATTGATTGGTTGTCGTTATTTGTGTATGACCAATCAGAACGTTGATTTTATTGTATATTACTGTTCAACACGATATCTGGCCTTTTAAAACGTTTAATCTATTCAAACAATCTTGCTTCAAGCTTTCCAATTGGTAAAATATTAGATCCCTTTATGATCTGTGACTTCTAAAACAACATCTATGACGTAAAACGTTATCAACATGGAAAAATATCTCATAAAACAAACGAATTTTCACCGACATGAAAAACTCATAATACCATTATTTTCAAAAGTATTAGCACAAAAATATGTTGCAGACAATCTGACAGTGGCTAAATGTGTCAAAATCAGGGCGCTTGATATTTTTGTCACTTTATAAATATTAATCGACATGCTATTCACAGCAAAAAGGTACAATTGATAAATAAATGTGGTGATTTTGAAAATATTTGTATACCTTCGCCTAATAATAACCACTTTTATGCTAGATTTTTTCTGTACTTAAAAAGCAAAAAGGGAGAAATGGGGCTTGATTAATCAGTTAATGTAAGCCATTTTCAATTTAGGAACCTGTGAGAACGTTCCCCATCTCCCTCCCTCCTTCGCGTCGCCACTGGATATATCTGTGAAAACGTTCTCCCATTTCCTTCCTTCTTTCGTGTCGCCACCGGTTATATCTGTGAGAACGTTCTCCCATTTCCCTCCTTCTTTCGTGCCGCAACAGGTTATATCTGTGAGAACGTCCCCGATTTCCCTCCCTCTTTCGTGTCGCCACCGGTTATATCTGTGAGAACGTTCTCCCATTTCCCTCCCTCTTTCGTGTCGCCACGGCTTATACCTGTGAGAACGTTCTCCCATTTCCCTCCCTCTTCGTGTCGCCACCGGTTATATCTATGAGAACGTTCTCCCATTTCCCTCCCTCCTTCGTGTCGCCACTGGATATATCTGTGAGAACGTTCTCCCATTTCCCTCCCTCTTTCGTGTCGCCACCGGTTATATCTGTGAGAACGTTCTCCCATTTCCCTCCCTCTTCGTGTCGCCACCGGTTATATCTGTGAGAACGTTCTCCCATTTCCTTCCTTCCTTCGTGTCGCCACCGGTTATATCTGTGAGAACGTTCTCAATTTCCTCCTCATTCGTGTCGCCACCGATTATATGACATACAAACTGTTCCATTAAAAAAGATAAGTTTGTCAGCATGTTGTTGTCCGAGAACGGTCAGGAACGAATCAAGATTCATCTACGATACGTAATTTACTTCACGCTCCTAGCAGCCAATAGTTTCCTCTAACCTACCTTACAGTCACAACCTTTTCCCTTTCTCCCATACTCCGTTTAGGATTGACCGTTGTTAATGTTTGGATTATTCTAAATTAGAGTTTAAAATACAAAAGACTCCAATATTAGCAGAAAAGTGGGATTGGAAGGGGGTGTGGTGGAAGCTAAAAACTAAACTGAGGGGTGTGGTGAGAAGCTAAAAAAGGGGTGTGTGGTGAGAAGCTAAAAAAAGGGTGTGGTGAGAAGCTAAACAATAAGGAAATAATCAAGAGATACGACACTACAATATCTCTTATAATACTATACAGAATTGTTCACACACCTTTGTCCAATCTTGTAGATATATAGAGAAAAATATCGATTCTCTAATTTTTCATCCAGCCATTTTTATATCATTCATTAAGCTCCCTTTATATCTTTTGCAATAAGCCTTTGTACGTTTTGTATAAATATCTTATTACATAAACAATCCTCTGATGAAAGGCATACTGTTCAGTTTCTGCTTATCATGCGTTAGATAATACAATGAAAACACCTACTCTTCATTCATTTCTTCAAAGCCATTATTTTCATTTTTTGTAAAAATAGTTAATGTCGACAAGTCAAATTTCTTCAAATCAAGTCAAGTCACAAATCATTTGTTCGCAAGTCAAGTCCAGTCACAAGTCATTTGTTCGCAAGTCAAGTCAAGTAAATATGACTCGAGTCAGACTCGAGTCAGACTCGAGTTCAAGTCACTGATTCAAACCAACAACTCTGCTATTTAGTATTATTTGTTTCTTTTGATAAAATACAAAATAAATCTTTTGTAGATGTCATAAGTTCAAAAGCTTTGAAATACATGTAAATAGAATGAAATTATTATCTTCAAAGTGGGAAAAGTAAAATTTCTATTCTTAAAACGAACAGGTAAATCAAGAATATGCACACAGTTTTGGGTCAAATAAAGCGTCGTATAATGGAAGACACGTTCTATATTATCAACTTGAATTGCTTGTATTTCTCGAAATTTATATGCACTAATTGCACTTTTCTGATTCATTTGAAATTCCCCTTAATCATGAATTTCAATCATTTTCTGTATCTCTTGCTAAATTTTGCATAAATGTAATTAAGTGGAATTAAGTGCCACCAAAAACACTGTAACATGCACCACGTTTTTCCGATAGGGGTACACGAAAAACATAAAATATGCATATCACATGAAATGAAATCCAACAATTAAAATAAACGCCAGTTAAAATGAACAAATTTATTGTGGCTTTGCGAAGCTTGTTAAACTCAAGTTTATCTCTTGGAGGTATCCTGTCTTTCAGAATATCTAATTTAGAATGACAAATCCTGTTTTCTTGGAGACAACTTTCTGAAGTGTGATAAGATGGTTGGTGGATGGTACTAACAGAGCCCTGATTGGTAGAATGTATCGATCCATCTACAGTAGACAGTTCCTGGCTCTTAGGCTTATCGAAAATAATCCCAACTCTTTGTAAAGTGAATTTTCTAATCTTCAGGAAAACAAGAAAATTAAGGTAAGTTATTGCAACAAATGGTATTGCAAAATCCCACACGGCGGTAAAGTAGTATTCCCCAGTTGGCAACTGTACCGCATGGCACATAACCTGATTCTCCAAGACCGCAGGAACATGTTCGAACAAAATGGGTAGAATAGTGTCAGTTGGGACTATGTATATCGTTGTAAAAATCCACGCAAACGCACAAATAATATGAGCCTTAGTAGATGTACTTCTTGTATGGTATTTAATTGGGTCAGAAACAAGCATATACCGATCCCATGAAATGATAGCAACCAATATGGATGACATCAGAAGTGTGATGAATTGGACCATAACACCTGCAAAACAGAATAATTCTGGGGGAGGACTCGCATGTACTCGCTTCAGATAAACGGAACAAAATGACCCCACACCAACCACCAAATCCGAAATTGCCTGGTTGAAAATGTAAAGGTTTGGTGGCTGCCTTCTTATGTCCTTATCAATCAGAAATGCTGTTATAATAGCAATGTTGTGCAAAACAGTTAAGATTCCCACAGCTAAGTATGTAATCGCTAAGCTGTAAGGAATGTCCTTTACATAAATCAATGTTTCATTTCGATACATTTTTCGGAACGAATCACGAGCAACTCTAGTAAAGTTACTAAAGTATGCACTGCAATCACACCATTGACGCCTTTATGAAAACTCAATATTGTCGATTTTCGTGTATGATGACAAACTATATGTATGCGCGAAAGGCTACAATAACTTTTAGAGATTTTAAAACGGAATATTCACCAGTTCACTCTCATATTCCTCCGTCACGAAAATATACCTTCGTAAACTAATTTAGACAAAGTGCTTTTAACGTATTTGCATGGTATAATGCAGTAATACCGTTTGTAGAAAATTTATAGCTTAGCCCGCGCTGTGCATGACTTTTATTTTACCTAAGAACACAATCGATATTTATATGGAATCTCACAAAGGTGCAGAACCTTGCAGCTAAGTCGTCCGAAACGAAGCAGCTTTTGACGCGTCACCGCGTTGCGTTGGGATCAGGCAGTCAGGTATGTGGTTTACATGTTAATATTTGAATCCGAATTAGAACAAATATGTGTTTTTGTATTTGCGATTAATCTTAATCGCAGGGAGAAATTTTTGTTGCATTTCATCAAATCAAAGCTTGTTTTAATATACTAAGGAAAAGCTTTTCAGGTACAAGACTCAATAACATCATTTCGAAAAAAATATCTGTACGAAATAACCTGTTCAACCCATGCATTATAGTAATCTTAAAAAATTACCTGTTAGAACCAGTAAATATAAAAAACTGTTGATTCAAGTAAAAGCCATCTGGAAAATGGATACGAGCGAGAATGAAAATTCCTGCTGGGTTTGCATATTCCTATACCCTTAATCTAAATCAAACAATGTATTCTCGGATGCATTTAATGATTCAAGCGTTTGCTGATAATCATAATGGATTAAAACTAATTCATTAGAGAAAGAAACAATCATAATTCTTTTCGAATAGAAGGTAAGAGTAATATGCTTGATGTGGAACGACATACTAAATTTAGCACCTTTTTATCAGTATTTTACCTCTGGAAAGAAAAAATCCGAATTTGGAGGTAAATTCAAACTTCCTAAACAGCTAAAGAAGTCGAGATAGCCCCGATATTTCGTCTTTGAGCTACATTCATGAACACGCACACCTGCCCTCATCAATCTGTAAATGTTGGTAAACTAAGTTCTGGCATGTCCTCAAACAGCCAATTTTATATAAGTCTATATCAAGTAACAAGTGCCGTGGCTCAGTGATTAGGAAGTGGTGCTCATGTGCGTAAAGTACCAGGTTCGACTTTCTTCGCGAGCGCTGCACTGTCTGACTGTGTCCTTGAAGAAGACACTGTACTCTACTTACTTCGGATCACTATATCCTTGTTCAGTTCTCTCAACTGTCAAATGAGTACCAGCATCGCTGGGGAGTTAGCCTGCGATTGAATGGCGTCCCGTTCAGGGGATGTCATACGCTCTCACTCGCTAGCGCCATGAAACCGGGGTGAATACCGGTTATAGAGGTCTAAAGGCTCGGACGGATGTAACCTTTTAAACTATATCAAGCAGTCTAGTAAGAGCGTTTTCATAATTGGAGGCAACAATGAATGAGGCCCAAAATGTGGCAGTGCAGGGCTACATATCCACAAATGTTTAGAACAGTAATGCTTTGATGCTAAGTGTCTAGGTTGTTTTCTGTTATTGCTTCTGTACCAGGAATAGCATTTTACAAATTTTCAGATCGTGTAGGAAATTAATTCAGTGTTAGTTCGTTTTCGTATTGTATCAATATCGTCTCAGTTTTCACCCAAGCATAAGTCCCGAATTTTAAGCTTCTCCGATGCTCATTTTCGCATAAATCAATGACGAATTGAATACTACCAATAGTTCAGTGACATTAACAACTGTTTCTGAAGGAGAAAATCTAAAGACATATAAAATACACACCAAATGAAACGGAATCCAACAAGCTAGATCAATTGTTGTATACACAAAAGATTATGAGCAATTCTAATTTATTTTCGTGGTTCATTTTTTGGCTTTCTGCGGGCAGTATGTTCTACCCCAAGAGCTAACGATCAAACAGAAAATTCAAATTCGTTTGTGATTGGCATGGGATATTTCAAGAGCACGTATAGATTAACAGATTCAGTAAATGTGCTGGTAATCGAAAGCTCCAGTGTACTCCGCAAGGTCGTTGCTACAACACTACCTCACTAGCTCGTAATCCCCTTTTCCGGGGCCATCCATGGATTATAAAACTTTCGCTAGTACAGTAGTACTAGAAATAGCAAATACCTGATTACTCCCGACGGTAGACCTATGGCAAGGGCAATTCGGTCTCAATGAAATTCCAGTAAAAACATAAACTACATAAATACACGTTTCGTTGTTTCTTATATTGTAATCTAGTTTTGCTAATAATATCTAGTTACTGCAAATTTAAATTTCGAAGATACCTTCGTGAGCATTGTTTCAGTTTGCTTAGAAGAACTCCCCAATTATCAATTTGTATCAATTCCAAAGTTGTATAGTTTGTTCTCATTTGATATGGTAGTCACATGTATAAATGTAATACCATTAACCATTAACAATAACTCTTTGTGACGTGTTAAGTTGATGAGAGTTGGAATTATTAAGTTGTTAGATTAGTGATTCAGAGATACGTATTCAGTTTTCAAGCAAAACAGATTATACACTTTAAATGGTAGATGAGGTTGATTGTTTGTAAAGATAGTTTTAATTGTATAGAAAGGACTGTTCAGTTTTCGTTTGGTTGTTCGAGTTGTCTATAGTATGAGCTTAGTTTAGATGGCGAAGTTGGTAGGTAGTTCAACAGTTGTTGGTGATAATTTAAATCATTAAACTCGAGTCCTGCGAATAAGAAGTAATTGTTTGACTGCTTCAAAAAAGTTGCTTCTAGGAGGGTTGTTGTTTTTTGGAAGCACTATTTTGCAGAAATTAATTGGATTTTCTGGAAGTTGTATCTGACTGCTTTTTTACTCAGCACATTTTGTTTCCCACGCATGGTAGAAAGTGTCTTGATTTGATTTTCAGTAGTGAAGATAGTGTGCTTAGAAATGTGGTGAGTAGCGGTAAGGTACAGTGTAGTGATCATGATATCATTAGTTTTGAATCGGTACTGTTTCACAAGGGCTTTCTGCAGCTAATAAAATGGTAGGAGGATTTAGTATTGCTGACTTTGCTGCACATCAGGATATCTCGTAATTTTGCTGGAGTTCGTTGCTTTGTGACTTTGAGATTCTTCTGAAGTATGGGATTTCTTCCGAACTGAAGTTTTGGAGGGTAACAATAGGCTTGTCTCTTTGAAGAAAGTATGTATAAGTAATTGGCCAGTGTGGATGTCTGGGACGGTTTTGCGGGCTGTAAGTAAAGATAAGATGCTGTGGCGTCAATATAAACACAGTTGGTGCTCTATGGAGCTTGCTAGGTATAATGATCATGAATTGTTCAGAAAGGGTTCGATAAGAGACACTAAAGTGTGTTTTGGAAAACATTTGAACAAAGAGGTTAAGGTTAATCCAGGTCTCCACCAAGGTTAAGAAAATGTATAGGAATTTCATAGAAATGGTTGAGAAAAAATATAGGAGTTTTTAGGGTTCTGAAGGAGAAAGGAGAAAATATAGGAGGTTTAAGGGCCACATAAAATTTTCAGACCTATGTTTTGTTATATAACCAAATTGCACAATATGAATTAATACATGTCACAAGGGCCGATGAATTATGATAAGTATCTCTATTGGTGGTGCATGATCAGCACTATTGCTTCATATTTTTCTACACTGCAGCAAAATCTGGGCTATCACTATCTGTATAATTCATCTAAAAATTGTTGGCAAAATTACATATTATCCTTTGTGAACCTACTAAGCTAAATCTTGAAAGATTAATGCTGAAATATATGCATAAAAATAAATGCAAAGACTGTACTCAACAGTGTACAGTAGATCTATAACTGCGGACTAACAGTCGAGTATGTCTACTGGTAATTTTTCTGGAATTTCTTGCCTGTTCATCCTATAAAGCTTTATTCTTATGTTCGTTAAAAACCATAATCTAAGCAGAATTCATACCCAGTCTTCAGCGAGTCAGCGGCAAGGGTTCCCATTGTATGTTTCTTTATCAAAACCTAAATTAAAGGTACTCCACCAGTGAAATTTCTGGTATTTTGCTCGATGTGTGTGTTACTTTCTTCAATCTGTCGATAAAAAGATCAATTATAAGAAGAGAACTTAAATACATTATGATATTTTGAAAAATACGTTTTTATTTTTGTAAAGGGGCACCTTTGAAACTTTACAAAGAAGATGAGGAGGGACGTCAGTTTATGTCACGAAATTGGCCCGAGCCAAGTAAGTTTTACCCTGCATAGTCCATTTCAAAAATGCCCCACTAATGAAATTTGGGGTGGCTCGCACGCTCTAAAAAGGTCCTTGACTTGAAAGAGTTTTTACAATTTTAAACTGAGAAAACAAAGGTTGGCAGAGGCAAAGGCTTTTTAAGTATGAAAAAGCCCAATATAAATGTCTGTTTAGCCACCAACTTTGTCTATAAGGGAAAATTCAGAACAGTGTGTGAAATTTTAGGGCGATATTTGTGCAACTTTCTTTAGTGAAAAGATCAGATATATAGTTTTTGAAGAAAAAGGTTTTCAATTTTGGAAAAGGGCGTGTTCCTTCTCTAAAAAAGGCACTTGTCCTCTTTGAAAGGGCACTATTGGTCTAGATCATTTACTGATCAAAGGTTTGTTAAATTTGTCCCAGCATGGGTTCTTACCTAAGAGGTCTTGTGTTTCTAATTTATTGCAGTTTCTTGATGATGTTACGAAACTAGTTGATTCAAGTTAAGTCAGTAAATGTCATCTATCTAGATTTCGAAAAAGCATTCGAAAAGGTTTCGTTAGACAGACGCATGATGAAAACAAGAGCGCTTGGGT